>CAUYRH010140988.1:0-67228 GCA_963574655.1 Perodicticus potto
GTGGCGGGCGCCTGTAGTCCCAGCTACTTGGGAGGCGGAGGCAGGAGACTCGCTTGAGCCCAGGAATTGGAGGTTGCTGTGAGCTGTGATGCCACAGCACTCTATCCAGGGTGACAGCTTGAGGCTCTGTCTCAAAAAAAAGTTGCTGTGGGAGAAGCCCGATGAGTCTCACGTGGACCCACCTTGCCGGGACGTACAGGACAGGTTGGTAAAAGAAATAGAGGCTGGCAAGTTAAAATGTGTCTGTGTGGCCCCAGTTCTGTTCAGCAAAGACAGGTCCTGAAAATGGGGGAACATCATAAACGTGGGCACCATTGTTACAGAAGAGAATTTCACTGGGCTTTCCCAGAACGTAACAAAACTGTCTGTTGCTCTGAGTCTATACGCGCCAAATGTCCTTCTAACTAATAATTATGCTTTGCCTGGTAATTTTTAAAATTATACATATTTTTCAAAAAGTAAAAGGAAGATGTGTATAGTCCCAGCTACTCGGGAGGCTGAGGCAAGAGAATTGCCTAAGCCCAAGAGCTGGAGGTTGCTGTGAGCTGTGACTCTACAGCACTCTACTGAGGGTGATAAAGTGAGACTCTGTCTCCACAAAAAACAAACAAACAAAAATAATAAAAAAAATACTACAAAAGTAAAATTCTGTACCCCAAACCACCTCCATCCTCCTCCACCCACATCCCATCCACTTGGCTATTTGTTTTTTTTTTTCTGGGGATTATCGCCATAACCTCAAAGAACATGCTGATTCCTGCCTTTGATATAGTAATTTGTCAATACTGAGAACTTTCATCAGAGACATTATCTATCAATACTGAAAGATGAAAGTTTCAACTAACTCTGCCTTCACTTCCCCTTCTCCTGCCCAAATCTTGGTAGTTACAGTATTATTTTTAATTCTGCCATTGGTTGCTTTTATAACTTTTTGAGTAATGTACTTAAAATTCCATGAACTTTAAACAATATTTCTTGACTCCACACAGTGTGGGATGAAGATTCAGCTCCCTTCCTTCCCCCTTTCAACTTCTGTCAGCTTGATCTTTGCTTTTCCATTATTCTACTTGATAACATCACATTCTGTCTGTAACCATAAGTCCTTTCTGCTTGGTCTGCAGGTTAATTCTATGAGTTGAAGAGCCAGTGAACTGCAGTTACGTTCCCGTGAGCAGGTAAATGCTGTTTCCTGGAGAGCTGTGTTGGGACCGCATTTCTTGCTCTTGGGTCTAATGTCACCACCCTTTGGTGACTCAAAGGAGACTGTTCCCAGTAACACGGCCAAATTGATTCTCTTATATTACATTCCAGCAATTACTTGAAATTGTGGTCCATTTTAATTTGCCTCTATTTGGAATATGATTTCCTTGTACCTTTTTGAGCTTTTCCTAGACTTCTCTTTTTCTTTTTTTTGTAAAGAGAAGAAACATATTTCAGTGTCAGTGTATCACAAATACCTTCGGGCCATCTGGCCTCTTACTTGTCCCACCTAAGGTACTGAATACCTTCCAATTTTCTTCTTACAGAGCAATTTCTTGGAGCACACTGATTTCTTGCTTTAAGCTGGACCCAATGACTTCCAGGCCTCTGCACAGGTACCATCTTTCCCCTCTGTTGCTATTGGGAAAGGGATGTCAGAAATGAAAAACACACACTTTTTGATCATCCATTTATCTTATATTTATTACTCTTGTCTGAATTCAGTTAATGTGATGTTGTCACATGTCAGCTATAGCCATAGAAAGAAAATTCATGCTCTGGATCTCAGAGATTAAGTAGCAGACGTTGGAGATGGCTAGACAACCACCCTGAGAAGTCCCACCAAAACCAGCCCAAATCTTTCAGTGTGCCTGTCGTGGGTACTATGATGTGCTGGCAGGATACTCAGCCCCCTGCCTCTATCCCAGACATCTCTGTAGGCCCATCCATCCTCAGAGTTCCCCAGAGGTGGGGGAGGGGGTGCTGAGGCCTCTTTGCACCTGCTTTGAAGTTCAATTTCTTTCTCTGTCCAAACCTTCCTTCATTCTCTTACAGATGAGAAAACACTCTTCCTAAACACATCCACCTTAAAGTCTATTTCCTGAGGAACCATTCCTACAGCCACACTTTTATCTCATACCCAGAACTGTGTTGTTAAATATAAACAAAGTCATATATTTTTTAAAAAGGTCAATTGTTGCTTGTGGAGATGTTGAGTTATTGGGGGAGGGGGTTGTTTTACAGACAGGAAATGGGATGAGAGATGGAATTCAGTTCCAGGGGAGGTAGGAGAGGCTGGGATCCAAGGCACCAAGGGATGGCAGCAGGGACTGGGCTTCACTGGAGACAGGAAGGGAAGACAGAGTGAAGTCACGTAATGACCATAAGTATTAGAGTAGGGCAGGAGGTTGAGGACTCGGTTATGGTGGTTGTGACTTTGAATTTGCTTGGGAAGAAGAACACTATTTGTAAATTCAGTTTTTCCTTTTAGTGTACATGTAGCTTTAGCCCCTGGTGGGAGGGGATGGGGATGGGTGTGGATCTCAATGGAAACAACAGCTGCAATTACAACATGTTATGGAATAATCAGATTGGCGAATGCGTTTACTCTGATTCACTTAACGTTACTTAAAATTTCTACTAATTCAAACTAGGATTAGTTTATATAGAATCTGTGCTAGAGAGGCAGTTGAGAGGGAGAGACAGCTTTCTAAGGCCAGCATTATTGATATGTCCATCCTTGCCAAGTCAGTTAAAATTAAGTCCAGCTCAATTCACCATGATAGAAAACCCCAAATAATAATAAATTAAACAAGATACAATGTGTTTGTCTAGTATGATCCAACTCTGAAGTGAGTAGAGCAGAGGCTCTCCTGGCAGTCTTGCAATCATCAGCAACCCAGTCTCCATCTATGTTCTTGCTCTGCCAGTCTCAACAAGGGTGCTCACCTCATGGCCTCATACAGCTGCTGGAGTTCCAGCCATTACAACCAGAGGAAAACTATTGCCACACTGAGCTACAAGGGAGGTTGGTGACCATGTGCCCCACTAAAACTTGGGAACTCTACTACCAAGGCAGAAGGGACAAGCAGGCACTGGGGACCATCCATGGCTTCTGCCACACCTTGCCTTGCCTGTCCCTGACACCTGGTGGTTACCCTTGCCCTCTGCCTGCTCAGCCCCACTCTGGTGTTGACCAACATATACACAAAGCTGTCCCTGGGCCAATATCCATGGTCACAGCTATGAGGCTGCTGCCTGGCATTTCTGCACAGAACACTAGACTTGTGACTCAGTTTCCCTCCCTATACCCCTCTTCCATGATGATGGCTCGTCTAAATCTTTGCGAATGCCCTCTCTCAGGAGTCTGGTCTCTCTCCCTGCCATACTCCCAATCTCTCCAAAAATCAGCTGGGGCCTTCTTCTGATGGACCCACCACCCAGATCCTAGCTAGCAGCCTTACTTCCATTGACTTGCTAGTTGGGGGACTCATTTAGATAAGTTACCATATCAGACCCTCAGTTTCCATGCGTGTGAAACTGTCCTAAGAATAGCACCTCCCTGTCTGAGTTTATGGAAGATTACAGAAGATTAAATGAGATAATCACAGAAAGCCACTGGCACAATGCTAGGCACATAGTAAGCACAAAGTCAATGTTACTTATAATCATCATCATATTATTATTCATGCATTGTAAATATCAGTAACTTGGCATTGATTTTTTAGTTACTAAAATAGTACTACCTGAGCCTTTGTAAGAAGTAGTTAAATGGAGTCAGCTTTTCAATTTTTCAATCTGAAATTTTGTATAACTCCTTGCTTCCTCCTCTTCTGTGTAGATAGATTCCATCTGTAGAGGTTCCCATGTGCCTTATAGCCAAGGAGGTGTTATGTGTAAATCAAGATCACGTCTACTTCATTGTGGTAAAGATTTGTACCATTCCAGGCAAATGCCTGCCTACTCCAGCATGGGAGCTACATTTTTTCCAAACCCACCAACTTGGAGACCAACCAGTCTGGGCCACCCCACGGCCAATGCTCTGGGGCCACATGTAATGTAATGAGGCCACATTACATCTTGGGGTAGCACTGAGGGGCCTGGCGAAGGAGAGAACTCGTCCCTGGGGATGAAGTTGCATTCTCCCCCAAACATCACTTTCTTTCCTATACACTGATTTCTTTCTGTCAGCTTATTTAATCTTTGTCCTTTTTATTCATACTTGTTTATACATTAAATAAATAACCTATGGTTAATTTTAAAAATATGGAAAAACAAAGAGATGGAAAAAAAAATGAAGATGCAATCCTTCCACCTTGCTGTGTATCCTTCCAGAACAATATACATGCACACAGTTTTTATTTTTATGGAAATAAAACCATAAAAGTTAGATAAGTGGTTCTCAGTCAGGGAGGGTAGTTTCCACTTGGCAATGGCTGCAGACATTTTGGGTTGTCAAAACTGGGAAGGTGGTGCTACTGGCATCTAATTACAGAAATCAGAGATGCTATCAAGCGTCCCTACAACGAACAGGACAGAACAGACCTCAATGACAACAAATTATCTAGGTGTAAATAAAGGCCAAGGTTAGAAAGCTTTGGCCTAGACCAGGGTTTGGTAAACTAAACTATAGCCCTTGCTGTTTGGCTGCTTTTTTTTTCTTATAAATAAAGTTTTATTGAAACACAGAGTCATCCATTCACTTATACGTCGTCTTTTTCCTTACAAGGCATTTGAGTAGTTGTAAAGGAAAATTGTGTGATCACAAAGCCTAAAATAAATGTGAGCAATATATGAAATTTAAAGTTTTTCTAGTTAGCCACCTAGAAGAAAACACAAAGAAGCAGGGGAAACTGATTTTAATAACATCTCTGAAATTATTGTCATGCTAACCTTGCAATCAATATCAAATTTATTAATGAAATATTTTATATTTTTCCTCATACTAAGTCTTCACTTACATTATGTCTCAATTCCAACTAGCCATGTTTCAAGCACTTGTGAGTCTAGTGGTTACTATTGCACATAAGCACTTCTTTCACTTAATGTAAATAAAAGTTTTTTCATGTCCACTGTGTATTTTTATGTCACTTTTAGATGGTTCAATTTATTTAAAAAGATCTCCATTTTCTGACCATTTGTATTGCTTCTGAGTTTCATAATTATGAACCACATTGTCATGAATATTCTTATATAAAACTTTTTACCCCGTCTTCAATTATCTCCTTAGGATAAATTCTCAGAGGTGGGTCAAAGAGCATCTATACATTTTTAAGGCTTTTGAAATATATTTTTTAATAATAATACCTCCCCTACAAGGTGGTTACAAGGATTAAATGAGCTAGTACACATAAACCAATTTTATTAATTCAAGTAGTGTTAATAAACCTGACAATAGCAGCTCCTGGCACATAAAGGTACTCTATAAATACCTCCTACTGTTATTATCAGTATTACTCCCGAAATCATCTCTAGCACTGTTGTTGTAATTTATATACCACTAACAATGTCTACAGATGCTTGTTTCCAGGGTAGTCTCTCTAACACTATTATTTTTGTAGCCCTTGCACATTTTGCATGTAAAATTGGTTTCTTGTTATTGTTGGTTTAATTTGACTATAGTTCCTTAGGTTTTATATATTTAGAATTAGTTTTTCTTGGGCAGATTTATCACAAGCTCAGTCTACAGCCACGTACATGTAGAGTTGGACCACTTTTCACTAAAATGTTTGGGACAGTAAGTGACCATACCAGTCAGCTTCCACTAGATTATGCCATTGTAACAAATGACCCTAACATCTTAGTGGCTCACAATATCAAGGAAGTATTTCTCACTCACATTACATGTGAGCACCCAAGCTGAGAGACGTAACATTCCCATCGTAGAAGAAAAGGAACAAATAAGCAAGATGACTCAAGACTCCCAAAGCCTCTGTCCACCTGCACAAGGCCTCTTCTGCTCTTCTCCTCTTATCTTGTTGGCCGGAGCAAGTCATGGTGCCAAGCTCAACATCAATGGGGCAAAGAAGCAGATTCCCACTATAAGAGACTGCAAACTATACAGCAATGGCTGGGAATTGAGATGTGGAGCAAATGACTGGGAACAATAATCCAATATACTGCACCTGTGAAATCAATCCAAATAAGTTAAATTGGCTATTCACCTCTACCCACCTGAAGTTGGGATTACCCCTATATGATCCATTATAGTTCTTACAGATGGGGTAAGCTCCCCGCCTGGCCCCTGGCCCCTAAGGGAACAGATGGCAGATACTGAACTGCTGAACCACTTCCAGTGTGCTCTGAGGACAAACTGGTCCAGAGAGACTTGATTGAAAGCAAACATGGGTACATCTTCCACTTCCTAACTGAAGGGGTGAACTTTTTGGTCAATGAAGAGAGCTTTGTGCCCAAAGAAATAATTTCATCAAGCTGGGAGTGGTGGCTCACGCCTATACTCGCAGCATTTTAGGAGGTTGAGGCAGGAGGATCACTTGAGCCCAGGAGTTCAAGACCACCTGGGCAACATAGTGAAACCCTGTCTCTACAACAAAATTAAAAATTAGCCAGGCATGGTGGCACATGCCTGTAGCTCCAGCTATTTGGGAGGCTGAGGCAGGAGGATCCTTTGAGCCTGGGCATTGGAGGTTGCAGTGAACTATAATGATGTCACTGCACTTTAGCTCAGAAACAGGGCAAGACCCTGCCTATAAAAAGAAAAATTATTTCATCATTAAACAGTTAGGAAACAGTAGATCTCTGAGTACTCTTATAATCATCAAACAACAGTTTTGATTCTTTAGGAAAGAGAGTGTAATGATTCCCTTAGGGCAAGGGAGGATGAGGTTTATATGCTAGCTGCAATACCTGTCAGATCGACAGCTGCTCTTAGCAGAAGCAGCGTAGTTACCACTGTCACCTCCACCACCTTTTAAGGTCAAGCCAGCTACCATACTCCGGAACCCAAGCAATGACACCTTGCTTGGCCAAAGGGGCCTTTGTATACAAGAGGACCAAGCCCTCTCCTGAGGAATTGAGCCACAGGCTCTGCTAGCTTGACTGGTTGGAAAATTATTAAGCTATTTGAATCCTCATAAAAATGTATTTCTAAAATTCTATCATTAGACAGTTTTAGAAATTAATAAATGTATATTAAAATTTCAAGTTATTCTCTAGACCTGAAAGAAACCATTATAGGTACATGAAAACCGAAAAGGAGTGATGCATGTTTCCTAAGGCAAGTCACTTCCTATTTGAATCATTTATTTATATAACAAGCCTTTCTGGACTGATTAAGGGAACTGCCAGTTACACTCACCAACCCTTCCTCAGGTCGAGGAGAAGCACAGTGTTTTCTTCTGCTTTACATGTGAGTGCCTGTCACGGAGACCTTTGACCTCACATCCGCATTCTCTGTTAGTCTCTGGAAGGATCCAAAGAAAGTGTTTTTTATCTGAAACTAGTGGCAAAGGGAATAAAAACAATACAATCCTGTACACCCCTCTGGGTTGACGAGCTTGCCTTCAAAAATGGGTATGAACAAGACTAGGCGCCTGTAGCTTGGCGGCTAAGGCGCCAGCCACATACAAAGGAGCTGGTGGGTTCAAAACCAGTCAGGGCCCACCAATCAACAAGGACAACTACAACCAAAAAATAGCTGGGTGTTGTGGTGAGCGCCTGTAGTCCCAGCTTCTCAGGAGGCTGAGGCAAGAGAATCGCTTAAGCCCAAGAGTTAGAGGTTGCTGTGAGTTGTGATGCCAAGGTGAGACTCTGTCTCAAAAAAAAATAATTAAAATAAAGAAAAATGCGTATGAACAAAAGTATAGTATTTTCTTCTTTACCATTTTTAAACTCTTAAGTTTTTGAACTCCCAGTTCAAATCCCACCTCTGCTATGAAGCCTTTTGTAACTATCCAGTTGAGGCTGGTTGTTCTTTCCCCAACCTCAATTGCTACTTCCCAACTTGACCCATTATTGGCACAGTCTTCAGTGCCTTGACATAATGCTGGTTAACTTCCCAAGTGGACTGTAACAGCTCCTGGAGGTTGGTCTGTTCCAACCTCCCTTCTTTTGAGGTTTGCAGCAACTGGTTCAAGAGTGAACCTGTGACTCCAGCAAAACCATTCAGCTTTTGGTCTGCGTAATTAAATACGCATTGGGAAAGTGAACCTTCTGTCTTCTCCTAGGTTCTGAGCTACTAGGAAATGCTAAGCCTGGAATTTCCAAGGCCATCTTTCCTGGACTCCCATGGAAAACCAGTGCTGAGGGGCAGAGAGCCCTATTCACGTAGATTAAACCCCTAGATCCAGCTGTGTCCAAAACTCTTACACTAGACTTTCCAATTATGGGAGCAAATACATTCCATTTTCTGCTTAAGTGAATTTGACTTGTTTCTTTTTAATCTACAACTTAAGCAACTAATATGCTCGCTCAGCCTTCCTCAGGAAAAAAGATGTGGATGGCAAGGATGATTTGGCCCATGAAGTCTCCAGGATCTTTGCGTCTTGCTGCTCTGTTCTGGCCATAGTATGGTTGAAGCTGGGTGGCCTCCATGTTTGGATGTGTATACCCAGTGTCTGTATCTGCAGGAGCTGGAATAGCGCTTGACCTCACATCCATGTGACAAGTAGTGGTGACATGGCCACCCCTAACAGCAGGGGAGGCTGAGACGTAGCTCCGTTTTGGCAGCCGTGTGTCCAGCCACAACTCTATTTCCAAAGGAAAGACATTGATGCACAACCGTCAGTCTAAGTCATTCCGGGTGTCTGTGGATTAATGCAATTGAAACAATTAATCTGATTAAATGCATAGAAGGTTGGGAGGTGAAGACAACCCTGTATCATAGGTGAAAAGTTCTGGTGAGCAGAGCCCCAGCGGGGCTACACGGTGGGCTTGTACTATGTCAACCTAGTGAAGCTGAAATCATGTTTTCTAGAGTTCCCTTCCTCGTAAGGTTCCAAGCTAGGGTTGACCACAGTAGAAATTAGTAAGAGATTTGGAAGGTGGACAGGAAGCTGCAGCCTCACACTCTGCTGATCCGTGCAAGGCACTGTGCTTTACACTGCAGCTCCAGCACATTGCTGTTGATCTGTTGGCTCACTCAGTCCCGTGGAGCAGCAGCCAGGCTGCAGTTCCGCAGAGACCACCTCGTCTCCTTCACCATCGCCAAACCCTCCCAGGTGCAGGGGTAGCTCTGAGACAAAGGACACCAGTCATTCTTCATGTCTCCCACCCCCATCACAGGTGATGGAGGTTAGAGAAAGATGTCTTCCCAGATTGCAGCCTTTCTTTAAATAGAAGTTAATCAACCTGAACCCTCTTGTTCTTTTGAGTCACATAATTCTTGTGGTGAGGTCCGCCCTGTGCATTGCAGAATGTTCAGCAGCAATCCTGGCCTCCATCCAACAGAAACCAGTAGTAACCCTCACCCAAGCGGTGACAACTCAAACTGCCTCCAGACAACACCAAGTGTCTTCTAGAGGGTAAAGTCACCCCCAGTTGAGAAACTCTGAGTTCACATTCAGCTTTTCTTCTCAGCTACTGGCTTTGTGGCCAAGGGCAACTTCCTGCCCATCTCCAGATGCAGAGGTCCAAGCAGGCTTGCTGGGACCCTTCCACCAGCTGCTGCAGTCACAGAAAATTGAATCCCTAGAATCCATCCCTTATTCCATGTAACTCATAGCGGCTCTGCTCAGGGAGGAATTATGACTTCCTTACACCGAGACACATTGCCCTCAAGGACCCTTTCTGCCATTAAAACCATGTTTTAAAAAATTATGTTTTGTTGCTACGTTGGTATAAAAACAAACAATAAATAGGCTGGATTCATTATTAGGTATTCAGTATTATACTTTTTTCTCCAATATTAAAAGAAATTAAAATGAAAACTCATTGGTCACCATGGGTACCGTGAGCTGTAGACATTGCATGCCTGGTGGAGAAGTGGGCCTTGGGTCTGCTGCTTTCACGGAAACCGGGATGACATGTGAACTCACTTAACACAGCTAGGGAGCACTTTTTCTAGGACGCGTTCCTGAACTTAATTGTCAGTTCTTGTATGATGACAGCACTGATGGTCATTCCAGAAAAAGAGTTGCAAAATTGCTCGGAAGGACTAGGCACTGCCAAGGGTGCACAGCTTCCCAAGAGGAGTACTTCAAAGGCGACAATAGTGACATTCAGCAATGACGTATGTAGCACTTTTTCTAGGATGAGTTTGTGAGCTTAACTGTCTGACTTTGTATCTTCCCTGTAATCAGAACAAAAACACACTCAGCAATGATGTGCTTCTTTCAAGACCCACCAGAGTTTAGGGGAATAACTCCAAGAACTGGAATACTCCAGTGATAGCTGAGCAAAACTGGGTGAAGACCTTCTGTGAGCCGGCTAGTGGCCTCACAGCTGGGCCAATGGGAACTATAGTTACCATACAGAGAATTCGGAGGGAAAAGAGGAGCGTGAAATAAAATTCCCTTTAAAAACACATCAAAGAAAACAAGTTTGTCCCAAAATGAAATTGCAGACATGTGTTTTTTATGTATTTTCCATTAGATTGTTAATAATGGGATGTAAATCATCGCATGGAGTCAGCTGGACCAATCCTGGGGCCCAGTTTCCTAGTGGGGACGTCTGTTTCTTATTAGCTTGGAGCCCACTGCCCTGAGGAACAATGAGCGCCTCTCGGGACTTGGGGGGGGACAGGAAATTAAGCCATCAGACTTCTTGCCTATTATTATTCCTATCCATTCCTTAAGCTGGAAATCCATCAAATATGAAAGGAAGAAATATAAATTGGACAGAGTGGGAGGAAGTTGGGGATGCAGTTTTATTCCACACTCCCCTTAACAAGTTTGTCCATGAATGCTTGATATTCACTCCAGAATTAAAACACCTGCTTTCCACCAGATGTTTTATAGATGGGTACCATTGTGAATGTTAGGAAGTTTCTGTCAAAGCACCGAATAATTCCTTTAGCAAAAACTCTGCTTTTTTTATATGGAAATATCAGGAAACCACTTTGCAGTTGAACAACCAAACCAAAGGCAGTGGAGTTTAAGATAAATGTTATGAAAATTGCATAAAACATTATATCAAAACCTTTGGCAGTGTCAAAAAAGCAAGATTTCTGATTCCAATGAGTAGCTGAAGAAGAAAATTCAATTCCATTTTTTCACTTTGTCTGCCAATTTTTATAGCACTTTATTTAAAATGGAATCTCTAAAGAATCAATTCAAATTAGCTTTACAGTTTTCCCCAAAGAATCCGCTTTAAAATAAATTGAATTGGAGCATGTGACATAATAAGTGAGCATAAAATTCATGTTAACTAGTCCAGAGGAAAAACTTCTCATAATAAGGAAACAAATAATCTCACATGACTGAGCTAAAAATAGTCTTTAGATTGTCAGTTTCAAAATTGAACAAAAATAGGGGGAGTTATTATAATAATGATATGGCGCATTTCCCCCTAATGAAATGGCCTTGGATTTTGTAATAAATTATAGAAAGAGAGTCCTTTGGGCAAAAAGGAGATACCAGACATGAGTTGCTTTCATAAATACAGTGACAGCAATGAAAATACCTTGCAGCTGGAACCAAGCAGTTTTGATTCTATATGGGACCCAACCTCGAGCAGGGGCAGAGCTGGGGTCAGAGTGTGCTAGTCCGTTACAGTTTACTGTCCCTGTTCAGAAAACAGCTTTTGCTTCTGTATCTGTTTTATTTTGGTCAGGTATATAGGTCTATCACAAACATTTGCTTAAAGTATATTTATCAAGTTTATTTAGACTGTTAAGCTTCTTGAGAGCACTGTCGATATTTTATTTGACTGTGTAACCACTTAGTACCTATCCCAGTGCCTGACACACAGTAGGAATTCCAGAAACGTTTGAGGGAGGAACACAAGGATGACTAAGTCAAGGAATCAATTTGTTGTTTTAGCCAAATTTAACTTAGATTTCCGATTATAACTCTTTTTTAATAAACATTCACAGTTAAGAGAGTTAACTATCTAGTCAGTTTAATTAAGGATGGAACGGTTGGGTTGTGGTGACTTTTTTCTTCCTCTATTTAACCCAAGCAACAAATAACTTGGCTAATCACAGAAGTCTTGGTGAATATTCCTTCAGGCAGGGCCTGAAAATGACCATACAGGGAAGTTTATCTTAATAGAACTCGATGTCTTAGAATTTAGCTATATCGTGAAGTGTGGGCCATCCCCCTTCTCACAATATCCAGTGGGGCGTCTTTGCATTTTCACTGTGCTCCTTCAACATAGCTTCATCAAGATAATGTTTTACTTCCTGTCATCCTTCCCTTCTTCAGTCCATTCATTCACTGGTCCATTGATCTATCTGATCATTTGTCCATTCAGTAGCTAGAGGTACAGTGATGAGTATTAATAATAGCTAGCATTTATTGAGAGCTTATTATATGCCAAGCACTGTTATGAACACTGTATGGTAATTTACTTATTTAATAGTCCTGAAAATTTGAGGAAGAAAATTTTGTTATAATCTACATTTTATGTACAAGGCAGCTTAGGCACAGCAAGAAGAAATACCTTGTCCAAAATTACACCGCTAAGAAGGAAGGTAGTCAACATTTGAATCCAGAGCCTGGCTCCAGAAACCCCAGTCTGCCGTACTAAACAGAGAGATACAGTCACAGACACTGTAGACTTTATATTCTAGTAGAAGAAATAGAATTCAAACAACTAGTTATGTCTTTTTGCCATAACAATTGCCTTGAAGGAAAAGCACAGGGTGTTTAAAGAGCATATGACAGAAACACACCTTGTGTGAGGAAATTCAGAAGGCTTCACTGCTGAGGAAGTTGACCCAGGGCTGAGATTGGGGAGGGTGGGTGGGAGGTAAAGTATAAGCAGGGAAGAGTGGTCCACGCAGAACATATATGCAGGGGAAAGAGGAATCTATGTTAAAAAACAAGACAGTGGCTGTTAGTGTCTACTGACAGCAATATGGTCAAAACTCAGCTCAAACGTGGGCCTGCTCTGGAATTCCTGGTCCCATTGACTGGCACCTCGCTTACCCAGTTATGGAAGTCAGATATCCATTAGATAAGCAGAAGTCTCCCTATTCACCCAGTGCCTCCCGCACCTAATCTGTCACCAACTCTGGCTCCCAGTGCCCCCCTTATCTCATCAGCTAGCTTGGGCAGACTAAGAAACACGGCTTTATAGCAGAGGGGCAATCTACTTTATTATCTGATTGCCATCTCCCTGTTAAGACACAAGCCTTGTGAGGACAGGAACTGGATCTGGTCTTGCTCAGCCAAGTATCCCCAGTGCCTGGCACAGTGCCTGGCATATGGTCAGTGCTCAGTAAATAATTGCTTCAGGAATGAACGAATGGGTAAGGAAAACTTACATGCGAATGGATGAACACGCACATGAAATAAGTGGTAATTATACAAGTGGTTTTACCTCTGGGAAGATTCCCTGTAGGCCTGGGTTGCCTCTAGAAGCAAGGGCACCTTGTATCAGCTAATGTGGGTATTAGCACGCATTTATGTAATTTCACGAGATACAGCCAATTCCTAGAATTTAAAGTTTCTAGTCCCTCAGAGAAACCCTATTCAGTGAAATTTAAGCTCGTTGATTTCATTTTTAAGGAGGCAAATATATCTCTCTGGGGTTAAAAAAGATCATTCTCAGAAATATAAATCCACCCTCCTTGTAGTTGGGAGAAAATACAGAAGCGAGAGCAATGTCCTCTTTTGTATCTAACCACATTGATTAATGGCATGCTTGATTTCAGCTTGGAAAGTGTCCTTGCTGGTTTCCACAGGGGTTATGACATGGTGAGAGCACCGTGGGGTTGCCACGTGGCAGGGAGGGGAGCACATGTGAGGGTTTCTGTCGAAGGCTTCAGAGGCTTCTTCTTTTCTGAGAAACTCATTATTCACTTAATTATTCATTCTGTTTATTTACTGTATAGTTATTACACATAAATATGGTGCAAATCCCCAGAATCCTCAAACACCAGATGCCAGTTTCCTTCCGCAGTCCCAAAAGACATAGCCAAGCCATCACTGTGAGAATTAAAACAACAACAACTAAAACCCAATTAAAATTGTGCCAGCATGTTCATTTCCAAAAGAAAAACCCTGCAAATGAATAAGCTTTTAGTCACTCTCCTGCCTGCTTCTGCAAAGAAACAAACAAACAAAAAGCCTCCTTAAAACTAAAACAGAAATATTATTAGTATTTAAATCACAGCTACATTGAACTTTGCATCTCCACGGAAAGGATGTTGGCTAAGTCAACTTTATATCATTTCTTCCATTTTCTGAGTCAAATGATGGAAGAAAATAGTTTGGCTTTTGAAACTTTCTATGTATCTGGCAAAGGCCAATGATGGTTGGAGAGAAGCCAGGTCGTACTACAACGTTATTGTGGGGGTCTTGGGATCCTTGGGTTACATGGCCCCTTCCTCTTAGTGATCTGAGATGGCATGAACCTGGTGTACTTGCTCACCTGAGAACGTACTGGGCTTCTGGAGGAGGCAAATGGCAGCCTGGGCTCTTTGAACAAAGTCGAACACAGCCAAGGTCACCTGCCAAGGACAAAGCAGGCCAGCCTCCTATGAGAAGGCCTGGGAAGTGCAGAGGGGACCCAAAACACTGAGGGCAGTGCAGCGCTGACTGCTGAGATGAAGGACACAAGTAGGTGTGGGGGGAAGGAGGGGAGGGAGGTGTGTGTGCATGAGTGTGTGTGATTGTTGACAGGTCCCCAGTCCTCTGGTGACACGGGCCTCATAAAGAACAAAGTGATCTTTTAGAAGACTGTGTGATGATGCCACCCTTCACAGTCACGTGGTAATTGGGAGATGTGTCTAGACCACCATGTCCGCTGGGAGTTCAGTGACCAGACTCGCGGTGACCTCTGAGATGCTGATTCCATTACTGGAAATACTCAAAGGTCTTCTGGATCTGCAAGGGCTCCCCAAATCCAGAGCGCAGCCCCGAGAGGCCAGTGGTCTCCATCCTCAGGGTTGAGAGCATGAGAATGGGTGGCTCAGATCCAGAGAATCCGGATTCAAAATCCCAGGCCTACCACCTACCCCTAAAGGTCCTTAGCCTTCCTCCTGAGAGCAAAGATTGTGCCTCTCTCTTATAGTTGCCACAAGAATCTAATCTAATAGCTCATGTACAATGCTAAGAACAGTGATAGGGACCAATGGCAGGCATACAATAAACACTCGTTTTTTAACATCAATGTTAATAATTTCCAGTGCATGTGGCAATTTAGCACAGCACGGAACTAGCTTCGCGGCGACCAGGTTTATCCTACTTTTTATTCCCAAAGCATTTGGATTATTTATTTCACTCTTTAAAAATGTTGCTATTCCTGGCTCCTCAGATTAAAATAAGTTCATTGCCGTCTGTCCACAATGCCTCATGGCCATTTTGGTTACCTGTTGTTAATATTTTTTAGTCACATAGCCTAACTTAACGCCTTTTTGCTGAGAAGGCAATAATGTTTTCTAATCTATTCAGTATCACATCAGACCCACCAAAACACAAAAGATCTTCATTAATAATATATGGAATAAGAACTTTGGATAATAGCTCATTATTGCTTTTTTGTTAACATCAATGATCTGTTGCTGCTTTCAGAATTCATGTATATGAAAGTCTGGTCTATTAAGTTATGGCTCAAATTAGATATTTTGAATAGTGACATGCAGGATATCATGAAAGAAACATGGAATAACTGAAAAAATAAATTTTAAATTAAAATAAAATCATTCTCCTTGTCTTGTGCTTTGATTTTCAAAGCAGCTGCTCTTTTAGATTAGCACTGACATTATTTCACTATCAGAAGTCAAAGTTAAATGCACGCACCCAGCCCCTTCCCAGCTGACAGATATTTTAAGTAGGCTTGCTCTGCTTTCTCTAGTGGGGCATGGAGTGGAAAGGAGATGAGGAAACAGTGGTTGAGAGAGGGGAAGGTCAAGTGTGTGGCTCTGTGAGTTCACAATTACAGCACTATCTGAGTCAGGCATTAGAGACTGTGACATTCTGGACAGCATCTTTATAAAAATGTAGAACTGGAAGATCCCACAGAGATCAGCTAATCAACCCAGGTGTGAAGCATGGAACATCAGTACTTTAGGATAGCTCTCTCTCTACACACGCACACATGTGGGAACATATGAACACACACACACACACACACACACACACAGTTCTATGGTCCAACAAATGAGTCGAAGCGACTCTGCACATTCTACTCATTTCTTAGAGTGCCATGATGGACTTCAGAATTTTAAAGGTTTTGTGAACACCTGCATTTAGAAAAATAACCATTTATCATCTTTAACTAAGTATTTTCCCAGTTTCCCTGGTCATGGCATACCCTTAATATTAATTCTTGTATTATGGTAGAATGGATATAATATTTGTATCACCCCAAAATTAAATTGTCACCCCAATGTCACAATATTAGCAGGTGAAGTCTGTGGGAGGTAATTGGAGATAATTAGGTTATGAGGTGGAAATCCTTAAGAACAGGATTAGTGCCCCTTATAAAAGAGATCCCAGAGAGCCCTCTTGCACCTTCCTACCATGTAAGGACATAGGAAGAAGGCTTTCTATGAACCAGGAAGCAGGCCCCCCACACACACTGAATCTGCTAGTGCTTTGACTTTGAACTCTCTAGCCTCCAAAACTATAAGAAATAAATGTTTATTGTTTAAACAACCCAGCCTATGGTACTTTTGTTATAGCATCAGACTGGACTAAAACACTTGAACAATGAGCAAACTTCTAACTCCTCACTGAAATTGATGAAGAAGAGGAAATTGCCAAAGTCAAGAAGAGTGACTGACTTGCCAAAGGGCACAGAGATAGGCAGTGAGTGGAAAGGAAAATTCAGGTCTGGTGATTCTTAGTTTCATACTGCACCACCTTGCAGAGAAATTTCCCTCCAATTCATCAATGCACCCAAATCTGCCACTTATCAGGCACTGTGCCAGGCACTAAGGTCACAAAGACAGAAAATACACAGTCCTAGCCTTTGAGAAGTTCATAACCCAGAGCTGAAGGCAGATATGGAAATATATACATCACATTACAATATGGGGAGATCTCTAAACAGAGACTTCAGTGGGAGTCCAGAAGGAAGTATGACTACCCTCTAGAAGAGTTAGAAGAATTGTCATACATGAGGTGATGTGGACATGGGGCCTTGAAGGGTGCTATGTTTTGAATGTTTGTCCCTTCCAAAACTCATGTAGAAACTTAATTGACATTGTAATATAATAGTATTAAGAGGTGGAACCTTTATAAGGTGAGTAGGCCATGAGGACTTTGCCCTCATGAATGGATTAAAGCTGTTATCAAGGGAGCAGGTTCATTATAAAAAGGGAAGTTTGACACCTTTCTCTCTCCTTCATTCTCTCTCCCTCTTGCCTTCTGCCATGAAATGATGTGGCAAGAAGAAAGCCCTCATCAGATGCTGGCCCCTTGATCTTACAGCCAGAAGTGTAAGAAATAAATTTCTATTCTTTGTAAAGTACCCCATTCCAGGTATTTTGTTATAGCAGCAGAAATGAAATAAGACAAAGGATGACCAGGCAGTTTGCTGCAGAATGTTTGTCTCTTCCTCAATCCCTTTCTAAGCAGTTCCCACAGTAGCTCTCTTGTAACATTATGATATTGTAACAGTATTCCGTCAGCTAATTGGACCAGGATGGACACCTGTCACTTTACAGGAAGGCCTTGGGAGTAGTGACCAATAGCACTTGCTCTAATGATGAGAATATGCTAATTGGTACTACTTAATAGGGTAGCCATTAATCACGTTAAGTTATTGGACACTTGAAATAATATGATCACTGACTATGGCTATTCAGTGAAAAACTGAATTTTAAATTTTAATTAATTTTAATTTGCTAAAAATTAAATTTAAATAACCATATATGCCATTGGATACTATATCAGACAGTATGGCTTTAGATTGATTAAGAGATTCACTTGGTAATTCCAATTTATGGTTGGTTTAAAAATTTGTGGTTTTTAAGTTGAAATCCAAGTTTACAAATAGTACTGAAAATTCAAGAGAATTATGCAATAGAATTTAATTTATTATTCTTTAAAATGTATTGAAATATGTTGAAATATGTATTTGTTCACTGGAAAATCAAAGAACTTAAAAAAGAATTGATTTAAAGATTTGAAAAAAATCTAGACTAAGTCTTTTGACCACAGTAGAATTAGCTAGAAATCAATAAAGAAAATTAGAAAACCTACGACTTTTGAAAATTTGACTCATTTCCAAACAGCTTATGTGTCAAAGAAGAAATAACAACAGAAATTAGAAACTATTATGAAGAGAAAAGATAATGAAAATAAGACAGAACAAAACTTGTAAGATGCAGCTAACACAGTGCTTAGGGGAAATTTATAGCCTTCAATGTATGTATTAAGAAAAGAAAAAAGGTTGGATCAAGTTAATGATCTGAGTTTCTCAAGGAGCTAGAAAAAAAGAGCAAAAAAGAATGAAGAAAGGAAATGGTAATAACAATAAGGGAGTAAATAATGAAACCAGAAAGCAAACATAAAAGAAAAACAACAAACCTGAAAGTTGGTGTTTTGAGATTAATACAACTGATAAACCCATAGAAAGGCCCATCAAGGAACGATAACTACATATATTATTTTGTATATGCAGATAAAACTTAAGGAAATGTAACAGAATTTTGTAAAAAATCTACCTTAGAATGATTAAACTGTCTGGATTTGTAAATAGAAGAATATGACCTGTATATGAAATATTAATAAAGCGTAAGAAAGGACTGGATGTTTTACCATTACAACTGTAATGGATAAAACAATGTTTTACCATTATAAGTTTAATGGTAAAACATTAACTTTGCAAAATCATACTAGTCCCCGAGTAATCTCACAATGGCTGTGCTTTTTTCCCAACAACTTGGTGCCAAGCTGAGACCAGCCACCATGGCTGCAGAGGGAGCAGCAGAGAGCTCATCCCAGTATGCTGGTGTGCTCCATTCATTAACAGGCCTTTTGAGACCTGTCACAGGGAGATCCAGCAACTATGCCTCATGGGTGGATGGTGCTTTACAGTTTCCTTGTGAGCTCTGTGAGTAGTTATCAAATTAAAAGAAGCATAAAAGCTTTTCAGTAAGTCCAAAGCTAAAGGATCTCGTTCCTTGAAATGTATATTGAAAGCAGTATAATAGAAAGGTGGGAACTTTTTTCCTTGGGTTTTTTGAATGTTCTCAAAATGCAATTCAAAAGCAGGTACTGTATATGAGGTCTCTTCTTTGTCAGAAACTCATTCAAATCACGTAACAACCTGTGAACATCCTTTCCCATGTCACAGGCCTCACCCTGGTAGGTGAGAACTTTGAGAGTTTAGGCAGAAGCTCCAATAAAGTACCATAAAGTGGTGGTCTACAACATTGTTTTGATTAATATAACCCATAATATAACCCATAAGTGAAAACTTATGCACTCCTTTTGCATATTTTCAATTGACTTCTAAACTTTTATTATAAATTTAAATAGTGGCAAGGGACATAATTTCCACCATACAGTAATATCTGACTTCTTTAAAAATGAATTTTTAAATAGATTTACAGAAAAATTGTGAAGACAGTACAGAAAATTACTACAAATCACACATTCAGTTTTTCCCTATTATTGACATTGTACATTAATTTGGTACATTTGCTACAATTAATGAACTGCTATTGGTACATTATTAACTGAAGTCCATACTTTATTCCAATTTCCTGGGTTTTTCCCCTAATGTTCTTTTTCTGTTCTAGGAGCAAATCTAGGTTACTACACTTAGTTGTTATGCTCCTTAGGCTCCTTCTGGAGTTCCTCAGGCTTCTCTTGCTTTTGATGACCTTAACAGTTTTGAGGAGCACTGGTCAGGCATTTTGTAGAATATCCATTCATCTTTTAAAGCGTCTATCTCTCTTTAAGGCTACTCTGTGAGCTTGATTACTTCCAGTTTGGGGTGATTATGAACAAGTCTGCTATAAACATTCACATGCAAGTTTTTGTGTGGATGTAATTTTCAAATCAGTTGAATAAATATCGAAGAGCTTGATTGTTAGATCATGTGGTAAGACTATGTTTAGCTTTGTAAGAAACTGACAAAACTGTCTTCCAAAGTGGTTGTACCATTTTGCATCCCCCCAGCAACAGATGAGAGGAGAAATTATCCAACCAAAACAGGGAGAGAAGGGAGAAAGAGGAAGAGTGTGAAGAGAAGGAGGAGGAGAACACAGAGTAAGAGACCTGCCAGATATGATCACTGATACAAAATACGTACAATTGGAGTATGAGAAGGCCATTATCTTCAAGAATGTGGTAAAAGAAGTATTTGAAGAGAGAATGGCCAAGAAGTTTCCACGTTTGATGAGAAAGACAAAGTTTCCTGGAATTTTGGCTTCCATTTGTAGTAAGGGTGAAAAAAAATCTGGTGATACAAGTTTAGGTATCAGCCAAGAAGTAGGTCAGATTGATCCTTAAATGGCCCACTGTACGTGAGTCTGTGTAGCAAATGTGAATGTGCTGGGGGTAGTGGGAAGAAAGGCGGGCAGACAGACAGACAAGAAGGAAGGCAGGAAGGGAAGCAGGAAGTCAGGGAGGAAAAAAGGAGAGAAGAAAGATAATGAATAAGTCCTATCCCATGAGTAGTCCAATATAAGTAATCATAGAGAAAACTCAGTAAAGAAATTGATTCAATTACTATCTATGACACATTTGATCTTAGAAAATTATTTAAAACTAAACTTGGCTTCCTTATTTAAAATAAAAATGATGTTCAGACCTTACTTCTACCTTACAATGACTATTGCTATGACAATATACAGGATATATTTCCAGCCCCTTAGACAAACTTTTTCCCCTATAAATTCAGTATTATTGGAATTCTAAAGTCACATACTTTAGCCAACTTAACTGTTTTGGTCTACTTTGACCTTCTTTTCCCCCCAAGGATCATTAATGCATAAAATAGGGAGTAAATTTGGATTTCAGTTTATGTTTTCATATGAATTAATCTGCATTTTCTCTGAAGTTAGAATAATGTCCTTTTTTATTTACATTTCTGAGTGTTTTATCAACTTAACAACCTAAGAGAAATTTAGATTGTGCACTCCACTTTTCATTATGTTAAATTGTTTTAAGCTATTTGTCAATTCATGTGGTCAATTCAATTTAAATTTGTTTTATAAGAAAGGTTACTTTGTGAGCTGTTGTTTCTAATGCCATGGAATTTCAATTCGTGTGTGTATATGGCTTTTTGTTGTTGTTTGTTTCTTTATTTAAAATGCCTAATTTTACAGTTCCAAATAAATTTCTCAGAACTTACAAGCTAAGAAAAAGGAAAGTAGTAAGTACCACATAGAGAGAATTGATATATATAAGCCAGTGTTGACCAGTGAGAGTGCACACCTATTTCAAAGATGCTTCCATTGTTCAGAGCATTCCCCAAAACTGCCTTTTGAGTACGCTTGCAGTGCCCTTTAATCTTGGTCTTTAGAAAGTGCATTTGGGCTGTTGTGCAGTGGCTCACACCTGTACTCCTACCATTCTGGGAGACGAAGGCAGGTGGATTGCCTGAGCTCAGGAGTTTGAGACCAGCCTGAACAAAAGTGAGACCCTGTCTCTAAATAATAGCCGGGCGATGTGGCAGATGCTTGTAGTCCCAGCAACTAGGGCGGCTGAGGCAAGAGGATCTCTTCAGCTCAGTAGTTTGAGGTTGCTGTGAGCTATGAAGATACAGCACTCTACACAGGATGACAAAGTGAGACTCTGTCTCAAAAAAACAAAAGTGGGTTTGATGAATAATCCAATGTAGTTTTGGTTACAAAATTTGGTAATATATGAGAATTAATTTTTAATATCTACTATGTGCTAGAGGCTTCATTTTGTCAATGAATCTGGGTAAATTCATTTTAGGTCATAAACAAAGTGCGACCATTGAACATGAATCAATGTCATAGATTTTCCCACTGGAAGTTTTGTGGCATAGTAGGAAAGGCATGTTTCTAGTTAGGCTGCTGAGTTTGCATCACCACCCTCCACCCATCCCTATCACTTGTCCTAAGTTATTTAGACTCTTTGAGATGGTTCCCTCATTTATAAAAGAGGAGGACTAATGTCCATCTCAATAGTTTCAAGAATAAGTAAACAAAATACCTAGAATAATCAGTCCCTCTTCCCCCTTCCCAAGGTGACAACAGTGAGGGGGAAAATACTCCTTAGGATAAAGGTGGTCCAATATGTTTCTTAAAATGAGTTTCGTCATTTTATGGTTGCATTTTTCTATTAACTCATTAGATATTAATTCCAGGACTGTGACTTTCCTATTTGGGACAAAGATCTATCACTATCTTAGCATTTTGGGGAGAAGGGGTGGTGTGTATGTGTGAGTTTACCTCCTTGTGGGGTGGTACAACAGAGGGAGTTGTGCACAATGAAACTGAGAATAGAAATTGATACCAGATTATTGAGGGCTTTGAATGGTGTATTATAGGTTTAGACATTGTCTAATAGAAAATGTGGCCACTGAAAGCTTTTGAGCAGAGAAAAAGTAATTTTGTCTGTGCTTTGGGAAGATAACTGACATGCTACACTAAAATTTCTTGACAGCAGGGCCTGCCTGTTACTTGCACATCTATTACTTGTTTTTATGCCAAATTTCTGGACGGAAGGACTGGAGAGAGAATAAGGGGTTTGGCAGAGAGACTGGGAAGGAAGGGAGGACAGCGTCATGAATGTTTCCCAGAGAAGGGCTTGAAAGGATATAGTGATGTGGGAGCTAAGGAAGATGGGGGAGACCCGAGGGGAACAGGCTTGGATGACAGCTCTGGGCGGAGGACCGGTTGGTTGCTATGAGCAGAAACAGAAAACACAAAATGGGAAACCAGTTTTGAAAATGGGGGGCGGGAGGGTAACAACAAGTCTGATTTTAGTTCAATGCGTTTGCACTGAGGTGGAAACGTCCGACAGGCAAATGAAAACACGGGTCTGGGGTTGAACGGAGGTCAAAACTAAAGATTTGTTTGTGAAGTTATACCCACAGAGATGATAGCTAACATCACGGCAGTGTGTGAAATCATCCTTGGAGAATGTGTTGATCAAGAAGATTGGCCAATTACAGGACCTTGGAGAATAGGATCACTGCAGGAGAATTGGAAACACTTCTGCAGAAGAGGAAACGGGAAAGGACAGCCCGAAGGAACCGGCACAGAAAAACCATGGAGTCTAGAAGAGAAAACGTTCAAAGGTACCACTGTCAGGACAGACCCAGAGGGGCCGGAGGGTTTGGCCATCTGGGACTCACTGGTCACGTCTTTGAGAGCTGTTGCCACAGGGAAGGCTGGAGGCGGGTTATAAGAGGTCAGGTTGTGGCAGGTGGCAACAGCTTCCTCTTTAATCTTCAACTGTTTCTTCTCAAGTCTCTTTAGAAGACTCTTCTCTGCTGCCCCAGTAAATGTTAATCCTGCCTAGGACTCTGTCCTTGGCCCCATGTTTACAACAGTTAGGATTTTCTTGGTTTCAAATCACAGAAAGCAACTCCAGCTGGCTTGAGCAGAAGGATTTATTGGAAGGATTCAGGGTTACCTCACAGGACCCAAAGGACTGGGCCTTACGCACAAGCTTTAACCAGAAGCCCAGCGCCACCTCCTTTCCTGCTCCCACGCTGGTGTCTGTTTTCCTCTTCTCTGCTCTCGGTGCAAACTGGCCACCTTGTTCCGCTCTGTCTGCCACTGGCTCCTGAGGCAGGCCTCTCACCCTGGCTCCCACCACCTCCCACTCTCACCCTGGATGTTTTCCAAGGGAATAGACTGAGTCGATTGGCTTGCACAGATGCCCACCCTTGGGCCGCTGAGCTGAGGTTAGATCAATAAGGCCACTGTGTACAGACAGCAGCATGTGGAAGGGGCGTGCCCAGGGCCTGGGAGTGGGGTGGGGGGAGCTCAGGGGATGAGGAATGGGTCAGGCCTAGGGAACTGGTGAGAAGGGAAGGTGACTCGGGTGAGCAGCTTCTTATTCTTACTTTGTCTTTGCTCTAAGGGCCTGGATCCTCCTAAGCAGCAAACCCTAGGATTGTGTTCCTTTCTAGACTGGGCCCTAGCCAGCTTGTTTTCTTCTGAGGAAGAAGATGGAATTGTTGCCCAGATCTTACCAGCTTCCTCTCTGTGGAACCTGCCCTCTGTACACCAGGGTGAGAACCCAGCGGCCACGGCCATATCCTGGGGTGAAGCAGAGTTGGCTGATCTAGAGGCCAACCAGAGCCTTTTTTTTTTTTTTTTTTGAGACAGAGTCTCAAGCTGTTGCCCTGGGTAGAGTGCCGTGGCGTCATAGCAGAGCCTCCTCCTGGGGTCTCTGGACTTGAAACTGGATGGATCACGCGCCAACTCCGGTGACTATGGGAGAGGCAGAATCTGGAGGTGCTAGTGTTGCTGGTTCATTACCCTGGAAAGCAGCTGCACCACTGCTGTTCCTGCGTCCGACTCCCTCAGCCAGCCCGGTGTTTTCCAGTAAATTCCCTAGCAGTCCAAGCTAGTTTGGGTAGGTTTCTGTCATTGAGACCAAAAAGAACCTTGACTAAGCAAGGGCCAAGGGAGTTGCCCAGTGGTTGTTCCCAACCTGGCCTCTTGCCTCCATGTCAGCTGTGGGAAGTGACCCTCTCCTTCCCTTGTCTTGTTTCCCAGGAGAAATGAAGTCCAAGTCCTGACCACAGTAGGAGGTTTCAGTATTCTGACAATTACTGAATAATGCCAGTTTGTTGGCGTATTACTCTAATTTTGATATTTTGAAAATTTAAACTCTCTTTATCATTTATGTTTTGGGATCAGAATCAATGATTCAATGTTTCAATTTATGATAAAAAATACTTGCTGAACAAAACTCTACCCAAAGTCAGAAAGGGCTTTTCATTAACTGGAACAATTTGTACAAAAACACAAACATTACTCAGTGATACCATTAATCCACATTTGTTTTTGAAATAATATTTATACTTGATTTTCAATGTTTTCTTTATTTTAAATGTTTAGTTTATTCATTTCTGAATCAGATTTTATTTTTTAACAAACTTCTAATTTTGGAATAGTTTAGATTTATAGGAAAACTGTGAAATAGAACAGAGAGTTCCCACATACCCCTCACCCAGTTTCCCCTGCTATTAACATGTTACACGGATATGGCAACAATATTGATACTTACTATTAGCTAAAGTCCACGCTTGATTTGTTTTTATCTAATGTCCTTTTTCTGTTCCATATTCCCAACCAAGATACCAATTTAGTTGTCAAATCTCTTTAGACTCCTCTTATTTGTGACACTTTAAACTTTATTTTTATTGAAGTCATCTGCTGATAACGTAGATGAGATGGATGCTCGTTTAATGCTTCTACTTAACAAATTTACATTTAACTTGACCTTTAAATGTTTAACACTTCTAAAATGTGAAGTATATTAAATATTGTTTTACTAATGTTGTTAATGTTAGGAATTCTGAACACTTAGAAAATACAATGTTAATATTGATAGCTATAGTTTGGAATTACTCAAAATAAATGATGAGTGTTTCTGCTCCAGTTCAGCAGACACCAGAACCCCAAGGGACAGGCAAGGCATGGAGGACGTGACCATGTGATGGTGGAGTCTCTGGGTGCAGGGCAGAACCCCAACTCCTGTGCAGAAGAAGGTGGCCGGGCCGCCTGGGGCTTAGTGCTCTAAGCAGGAAGCCCAGGCCCAGGTCACCCGAAAGAGCTCTGGGAATGCGTCTTTTGCCCCAGTTCCCTACTGCACTCCGCTCTTCCTCTGGATAGCCGGAGAGGGCTTGCTTGTGTTAGCCCAATCTGCTTTCTTTGTCTTACACGCCAGTGTCCTAGGGCCACTTTGCAGTAAAGATTTGGATTCTGGGAACTTATCTTAGAGCATTTCCCAGGGTCCTGCTCCTTGCCTGGAACATAGTAAGGTCTCAGCATATGTAGGTGCTACGACTTGTCCAACCAAAGCTGAACAAATGAAGGAAGGTGGAACCATCGGTGGGAGAAAGCTGCCCCTTCCCAGGCATTAGGAGCTGCTGAGAATCAGGAGCTGATGCAGGACAGTGAGGACGCTGTGGTGAGGAGGCGGAGCACCCGGCATGCAGTGTGTGTGTGTGATGGGGACAGGGGCCACTGCCTGGCCATGCTAGCTGTGGTGGCCTGACTCTGCTGGTGGCCGCACAGAAGTAGGGAGACTCCTGGTGCCACTCTGGGATCTAAGATGCAAGCCAAAAGTTATCAGCACCCAAAAGTTATGATTAAGAGTTTAGTCACAAGGATGTAACATTGCATCATTAGCAGAGTGGAGTCTTTTTTTTTTTTAACCTTTAAACACATTATAATCTGTGGATTGATTATCCCAGAACCGCCAAAAGTAGTTCAAAAGAGTTAGGCTTCACTTTGTCCGTAGTTCATGGCATATTCGAAGTCTCTAAAGCTGACGTGACCATCTGAGTCTTGATCTACTTCCCTGGAGAATGAAACAAAAAGTGACTCACACACTATTCCCACAGCACCCTGTATCACGAGCATGTCAGAATCTTTACTTCTTTGCCTGGCAGTGTGAGAGAGACTTTTATCTACTTGAAGGCCAAGATTGATGCCCATTTTTTTTTTCTTACATTGATAATAGCAAATCAATAAGGTGAGAAGAAAAAAAAGGTATTTATTAAAACCTACAGAAATAATATATCCAATGTATCTGAAGTAATAAAGCCAAATGCATAGGTTATATAAGAAAGGGAGGAATGAATGTTTTTCTAGTTATCCTGTACTAGGATAACTAGATATATGTCTATGATATATCAAAAAATATATACCTATTACATAACAGAAATGTGGGATAAATAAACAAGAGCTAAGAAAGAGAGTTGGGGAATAAGGAATACTCTCACTGAATCTTTGCACTGATGCTGGGTTGGGTCCATTTTACAGACAGATACCCTGAGCCTTGAGGAGGCTACAGAAACTCAGCAGCTTTCTCAATATCACATTGCTGGTAAGTAGCAGCGCTGGAACTCAAACGAGGCTCATTCGATTCTGAAATCAGGTCTCTATACTGTATTCCACTCCACCTCACCTTCCTACATTAACAGGACATTCCAGAGAGACGTGATTACATTCCAATTCTCCTATGGTTAATGCTCCCTCCAGAAATTTTCAGTGGCTTCATTTAGGGTCTCAGAAACCCTGTTAAAACCTCATCAACACCCAATAAGCTTCTCTGCCTCCTATAAAGAGTGATGAAGGTGTGAACCTCTGTCTGGCTGACTGAAGGTGGCGTGGCCTCAGCCGGGCTGTCTTTGTGTATCACTAGAACTATTGAGACCAGGGTGTTGCTCCCTCGACAGGAAGCCACGAAGTGGCACCCACTCCACATGGTTAAGACAGTACACGTCAGAAGGACAAAGTCACAGCATGAGCAGTACAAACTGTTACCAGTAAGAGAAATGTTCATTTAAAAATGTGTTTGAAAGCGTAACTGATGACCAGTGGTCACAATTACTCTTTGGGGGCCATTTCAAAACAATGTATTCCAACCTTTATATGTAGCTTCTGTGGTTGATGCAAATTACATTTTATTGAAACAACAAAGAGTAGCAACCATGACACAGGACTTTTTAAACCAAAGACTGGTCCAACCAAGAGAGCCACTAATCACTGTAATGGTTTTAAAGCAGGCTTTTTAAAATATTGAATTCTAAAATAAACTTTCTGAATATTTCATGCCAAAGTCTCTGAAGTCTATAATGGTTCAGAATAGAGTGATGATAATTTTTCTTTCTTTTGAAGTAGAGAAAAATCCCTACTTCTCCGCCCCAGGGCAAAACCATGTTGCAGTGTGTTAGTATAAAATGACTGCAGCCCGCAGAGGCCATCATTCTTGTTACTTCTTTTGGTAAAATATACATGACGATTTCATGCTACACAAGACCAAAAGCATAATGTCAGATCTCTTCCAAGGAATTAGAAATAATCAGGATCACATGTTACTAACTACAGACTATAAATCATTCCTTTTATTAAATTAGATAATTGAAGATTCTTAATATTGCCTAAGTATTTTTTCCCAAGGAATAGGATTAGATAAATGGCTTTTTTTCTTTCCACTCTGAAGTGGTATGATTGAACTATAAATCTCATAGGGTGAGTTAAGTGGATAACCTAAAAAAAATAATGTTAAGAATAAAGTGTTTCTGATAATATTTGTGCGTGTGTGTATTTATTCACTTATTGAGATGTTGAATGCTTGTAGGGAAGGGAATCCCTTTGCTTGATTTCTCAGTTAATAACCTTGATTGTCACTGTATTAGCTTCTAATTTTTCTTGCTGTCTTAGCCAAAGCTTCTCACAGTATAAACGAGAAGTGTTAAAATGGGAAAGTTTATTCGTGTGGTTTGGAGTGGGATTTTATTCACATGATAAATCAACGGGTGTCATTTATATTTTTAAGTTCATATTAATATTTAAACTGAAGCATGATAAAATACTGTCTTATAACTTGTTGTCCTCTCTCTCTCCGCCCCTCCTCCCCTCTCCAGACGAGCAGATCTGGTCATCTTACAGAGAGTGAAGAGGAAATTCAAGTTTCAAGCTTATTATTATTTTTTGTTATGATTATTTTTTTTCAGGCTCACAGGGCTATCATTTCAAAAGCTAACGCAGACTGCTTTTTTGTGGCAGACCAAACTATTCTGAAGAAGAAAAAGATTTCACAGCACCCACACTCAAATTATTGTGAGAAAAAAATAGCTGTGGCTGATGGGCAGCATCGATGCTCAGACGATGAAGAACATGTCACTGGGTAAAGAGTTTCATTGCTTCTGTCCACAGCGTTCAACCCTAACAGGAGTTTACTCTAGTTCTGAAACTACGCAGAATGCATTGCTTTGCTGTCACCCATATACCTTCGGCACTAAAAATTCTGCCAGCACACGTCTTAGCTGGAAACCAACCTCAGAGCGGCAAGCCCTTTGTGTTTGCTGCCGTGTCCTCACGTCTGAGCCCACAGCGGACAATGAATTAATGAATTCTGCAGAATGAATTAATCTGTGGAATAAACGAATCTGAGGAAACAGCTGACGTTATTATGGAAAATCTATTACCTTCCAGGAGGTACTGGGGGATCAGAGGAAGAGACTGCATCATCACCGTCTTTACAGAGTCCAAATGAAACTCTGTAGGGATGAAACACACAGGAGAAGCCACCTCAGACCATCACTCAAGGGCCGCCCGTAAGTCGGTTAATTACGATCTCTATGCTCAACCACATTCTATAAACACAGGTGAGGCACAGGAGAGACCACCGGAGGCAAACCTTGGAGAATGAGGCTAAAAAAGTGGGCCAATGGATGGAAGGAATCCTTTGAATGCTAGTCTATACAGCTTAGAGCTAAAAAGCAGGAAACTGTGAACCAAGCAGAACAGCGGGTATGTAAGAGTCTAACTTGCCCTATAGACAGAGACCATGCCCTTCAGTCCGGGTGAGTAGCTGCTCATTACTAGACATATGGATACAGGTGTAGACATATATACAGAACTGGCTTCTCAAAATTACACAGCTGTACAAGAGGAAAATAAATTGCTATGAATAGTAACTGCTTCTAGGAATGTAGGTGCAGTGACATTAAAGGCTTTGTTTTTGAGGTGCAAAAGGGAGACTCAGATTTGGGGAGTATGGACTCCAAAGAGCTGACCTGCTGTGTATGACTTATTGTGAACGATTTAGGGCCATCTGGGAGGAAGAGGATCACAAACAAGCTGAGAGAGGGTGCCACATGAGAACTGTCGTGGAGTCCCCAGTGGTGAGATGGAAAGCCCTTTGATTAGCAGCTCTGTTCACCATGTGCTTCGAAGTCGGTTGTGTTGCTTGTTATACTCTCTGTCCTATCCCCAGCAAGGGCGCGACAGGCATATACACTCTATGGGGGTATCTGTGTGAGTCAATCGACTTAGGAGATAAGATCTGTCTGAGCAGGTACACTAGACAACAAGAAAAGCAGGTGGGGAAAGATGAGAGGATCCATTAACTGAATGAATCCAGGGAAATGAGAACTCACTCAGAGCCACAAGCCTTCAAGAAATTTGTGAGAATCCTGAGAAGTGCTTAATAATCTCATGAGGTATGGAGTGGGGTTTCCAGGCAATATTATTTGGGCTTGGAAGTGTAGGAAGGTTCAAAAGACCCCAGGATTCACAGAGGATTTCCAGCCAGGTCTAGACTCCGTGCATACAGCTGATCCCAAAGGTTTTTCATATCTGTTAAAATACAAACTTGTTCTGATTCATTATATTAAAAAGTAGTTATAATTAGCATGAGCTTTAGCATTTTTCTCTTTGACATCTTGATTTGTTAAGTGAGATCCTGTTCCATTCCTTTGGGGTGTGGGCTTCCGTTCTACAGCCCAGGCTAGAGGCTTCCTTGACCCAGAGGTGAAGAGGTCTCTACCTGAAGAAGCCAGGGCTTCCCATTGACAATCTTACCGAGCAAAGCCACGGTGTACTCTACTACATTGAGGGGAAGAGGGGGAACAGAAGGTTTTTTTTAAATTTAAAAAATATGTAAGTAGTGAAAATTTTCTTGTAAGTAGCAAATGTTTCTAATAAATACAAAAATATTTACATCATGACAATTCCTTAGAATGTTCTGAAAGTGGTTATTTTTTGGAAAATAGTTATTGTTGTAAAATCATTTATGAGTACCCCATTCTTCAGGTCTCCAAAGCCAGATTTCAAACTGGAGTACTTGCTTTTACCCAGGTTACTCTGAAAAAATAAATAAAAAGAAGGAAAGAAATAAAGAACGAATAGTTTAATAAATTCTATTACATCTAAGCAATAAAACCTTCCTAGGAAAATGCCATGAAGTGGTATTTTTAAGTGGAAACCAGAATACAAAAATAGCATATACATCACAACTGCAATTTTATAAACATCTATAATATATTCATTTGGGCAGAAGAGGAAGGTTATATGCTAAACAGAAATGTGTCTTATGAAAATGGTAGGGTTATGGACAATTCTGTCTTAAAATAGTCTTTAAATTATTGATACCTTTTTCAACTGAAAGGGTATTTTCTTTCTTTTTAAGTCTGAATTTTCCTAACAAGTGGCCTTATTTCCCACTGTTGAAACCCTCCACAGCTGGAGTTGGGTTTCTCAATCTCAGCACGACTGACATTTGTGGACCTGGTCCTGCTGTCCTAGCAGAGAGGGGGCTGCGTTCGCTGTGCCCTGAAGGGTGCGGGGCAGCGTTCCTGGCCTCTTCCTACTTGATGTCAGCAATGCCCTCTCCCCCCCTCACCCCCAACGATGAAAGTCAAATATGTCTCCAGAAATTGCCGAAATGTCCCCTGGGGAACAAAATCATCCTCAGTCGAGAACCTCTGAACTAGAGGAACGATAGGTTGAGGCAATCCTTGGGAACATTCCAGCTAAAGCCCCACTTACTAAAATAACTGCTTTCAAGGCTTTTTTTTTTTTTTTTAAAAACAAATGAGGGTCAGCTGAAGTGCATGTTTCTCAAGTAGATTATGTGGATAACTGCCCCAACACTCCGTCTTGCCAACACTAAGGTTTTAAATTGCGACTGGTGAAGACTCCACTCAAGAGGCAAGTTCTTGCTGGTCTAACAGGGCCAGTGCCAGACACATCTGTGTTCCCAGCAGACACACCGACAGACAATAATTATTTTCAGTCACTGTGATAATAACACAGGGTTTTGAAAGTTGATGCTGTATTTGATTCACCTGAAAAATGAATGACACATTTAATGTGGAGGCAAAGATTTAAATGAGAAAAGTTTCTTAGTGGAATTTTTGGAGCAGAGTAAAGGGAGAGAGAATCTCTTTCTCGTTGATTCTTGATGGAATAATTTAAACTAAAGTCAAAACTGCCATTACATTAGGGACAAAGCTGTCATACTGACTGAACAGTGAGAGTAAAAATTACCCTGCAAGCAAGGAGCCCTGCTGTGGCTTAGAGGGCCTGCTACGGAAGATGTACTGATGACAGCTTCTCCCGCAAGCCGGCTTCCCTTCCAAGGAGCCGGTGGGGTCCAGCCACTGGCAGCTGCATCTCAGCTGACGAGCATCCTGCAGGGTTCCACAGCAATTCAGTTGGTAGTGTGTTTATTCATTTTACCTTTGTAAAGGCGTATGTTTAAAAAGAAGCCATTCCGACACACGGGAAGGACTGAGGAGATATGCAGATGACTCTGGTCTTTTCTTGGCACCCATGTGATTTTGGCAGAGCGGTCCCTTCTGTGCCCTGGGCTGCTGTTGGCCTTAGGCACTGTCCACCTTTCTTAGGTTCCTGCCACTGCTGGGAGTGCCTCACCACAGATGAAACCCTGCACCAGCATCTTCTGTTTTGGGACCACTCTGACACGTGGGGTGGCATGCACGCACGCGCGCGCGCGCACACACACACACACACACACACACACACACAAAATCTGGAAGTATGAAAAAGGAGTTAAGGTCAACCCTTGACCAATGAGGCTGGAGGATTCAATGGAAACTGTTGCCCGCTCTCTCCCTCAGGTAGACCACTCCGAGGCCACTGGAATTCTGCAGGGATGGAGCTCCATTTACTCAGAGCAATAATGAACTTGAGGACAAACTCGTACATTAGTTTTTCCTCTTTTTCTGTTTTCACAACACCCTGCAAGCAAATCCTCATCTCAGGCTCTTTTTCTAGGAAGAGCCTAGGTTAAGACATAGGGGAAAGTTTATTTTGAGAGAGAAAGTTCACTCTGAGCATTTAACTTGCCATGTCACGTGAGCGTCTCATTCAGGTAAAAAGGATCTCACTGCTTGAAATAGATCAGAGTGTTCCTTCCTCTATTTGCAAAATGCTTTTTGGCGAAAATTAAACATTGCCTTTAGGAAGAGCAAGGTTTGATTTTGCTCTTCTTTTGGAAGTTTGAAGTTCCAAGCAATTAAAATGCCAGTTAATCAGAAAAACATAGCAGTCTTCACTGTCTAATAAACGTCTCATTAATATTTAGTCTGTTAACAACAAATAGCATTATTAGCCGTTAAATGCTCCTTCAGTGTGAAGACAATACATTTGTAGCTGTAAGATTCTTACAAGGTTCTTTTGGATGTAGTGGCACAGCCAAGCAGCCAAGAACTGGCTTGAACAGATGGCAAACTTAGCCACTTAGGATGAACGGCGAGGGGTAAAAGATGTCCAGACCAAGCCAGGAGTAAAGAATGATAAAAGCCAAGGTGAAACTTCGGCCTCATTAGTACCAGGTTCAGCCCACTGGACTAATGATGAAGTGGACACTGCTGGCTACTTCCCACCACCCATCTACCTGTTCTGTGCTACGTGGCAGCTGAATGGTCCGGGTGGGACAGATCCCCACCCCAAGCCCCAGGAGTGGGAACTGACTGGCCTAATCCAATCACTGTAATCCAAAATTTCCTTATCACAATGACTGGTTTAAGTACATTTTGTTCCTTCCCTGGCCACTACTGATTGATAAAGAGTTGGTACAAACATAATGAAGTCTGGGCATTTTGTTTGCAAGTTGAGAAAGAAGCTCTCTCAGTATGGACATCTGGGATGCTGAGGTGAGGTTTGGTATTGCAGTGGGTTGTCCTGCCATAAGGGCACAATCTCCATGATAGTCCTATGATCCAATGGTGCAAACGATCCAATAATTTGTGCACAGGCTTTTTAAGTGTTAATTATCAGCTTGAGAATGGAGCTATATACAGTGAGAGGAAGAGTCAGAACAACAGCAGAGTGAGCTGGAGCCTTAACAAACCATGCCTGAAGCCTGCCCTATGAGGGACGCTTAGTCTCTGACCCAATACATTCCCCGTGTGGTTTAGAGCAGTCTGAAGTTGATTTCCTGCTACTTGCAAGTGAAAGCCTCCTGACATACGAGGTAGCCTGTCTGAAATCTCTTCTAAACCTTGTAATATCTGAAACTTGGTAAACTGACAGTGGGCACTCAATGAATACAGGACTTCTGAAATGATATTTCTATTTTGAAAGAAATCCTAAATAATTCCAGTTTCTCTTTAGATACTATCCCAAGGTTTTGCATTATTTTCCTCAGTACTGTACTCTGAAGAAGTAACTTGCTTGCTGTAACCAAAAAAAAAAAAGTTCTGTTTATGATGGCTTGTGATTCTTAATGTACTGAAGAGGCTATTGAGGGGACCGATACTTTTTCCCCCTAATGAGTGACAGAATAAATTCTGCAGTCCAAGAAAAAAGGAAAACTGGATGTAAAATGCAGTCACAGCTGGCAAAAGTGATTAGCCATAAATAATGACTCACTTTTTCCTATTTACTAAGTTTTAAGAATGAGACTCGTATTTCAGTATCCCTGATTATTGACTACTTACAGATAAAAGCAATCAACGTATAGCCCAAAGCCTCATTTCCAGGAAATGGTTTGATATTTCTACTCTATTAAGTGTTTTAGCAGAGCTGCTAATAAACAGGGATACAATCTTATTTCTAAGTTTGATTCCCTGGAAGAGAAACTGCAATGTAATAAAATAGCACACATCTGACAGCTTTTAGGATAAAGAACAAAAAGTCAAAGTGAACATCTTTGAACTCGTCATAACAAATCTGTTTTTTGTCCTCCGGGGGCCACTAAATCTTCCATTTTACCTCCCATGCCTTAGCTGTGTAACTACTCTACGCCTACTCTGGATATGATAGGAGGCAGTGGCCCAGCAGAAACTGCCCAGAAGAGAACTACCTTCTTCAGCAGGCTGCTGCCCAGCTTTGACCTTGGGCAAGTCTCGAAGCTGCTAGAAATTTCAAGACTCTAACTTGCCAAGTTAAATGGCTGGGCTAGATTTGAACTGGTTTCAAGTTTTCATGAATCTAAGCTGCATCTTGGTTATAAAACTAGCATCTTTGTATACAGAAAATTTAAAAATGCAACCCAGGGCGGCACCTGTGGTTCCGTCAGTAAGGCGCTGGCCCCATAAACTGAGGGTGGCGGGTTCAAACCCAGCCCCGGCCGAACTGCAACAAAAAAATAGCCGGGCATTGTGGTGGGCACCTGTGGTCCCCGCTACTTGAGAGGCTGAGGCAAGAGAATCGCCTAAGCCCAGGAGTTGGAGGTTGCTGTGAGCTGTGTGATGCCATGGCCGAAGGTGATAAAGTGAGACTCTGTCTATATAAAAAAAAACAAATAAATAAAAAATAAATGCAACTCAACTCCTGTTAGCCATTTCTAGCCTTTTAAAAAAAGCAGTTTGAATATTTGACCCTGTGGACAGTTATAAAGAACCATCAACATATATAAATGTAAATAGAAAGAAAAAAATCCTGCCTTCAGCAGTAGAAAATATGAATGGCGATAAAGCCATTTCTATTTCAAATATATAATCACTTCAGCTGAGATATCCAGTATCATCTTGAACTTGATTATGAGATAAAAGAAACAGGACAGAGATGGCAATCATTTAATCTCTTAAGAACAGCTATTCTGAAGAGCTTTTCACTCTGTGCTCAATAGATTTCTAGCAGGTTATGATCTGGCTAGAAAGAAAGCATAATGATGAAGAAAATTATGTTTTCAATAACACACGCTTTTACAGTACAAGTCCTTCCACAAAGGAGGCAATAAAATGAACTCTGACCACTTTAACAGATGGCATAATGGCTCAGTGTACAGATGTGGCCTCTCTGAAAGCAACAAGTTCATATCCTTGACTGGAGGTTTAGGAATAAGCTGAACTTTCAAGTGTAATGTAGGAAAGATTATATACTTGCAGACAAGAAAGCTGAGTATTAGCAGGTTCAGAGGCTTGGAGAAATGGGATAAAAGAATAAGACTTAATGAGCTTCATTTTGCTAATGCAACAAACAGAGTTGAAGTTGAAATGTGAACTATAAACATCAAGCCATTTGTAAATGCCCTACTAATTACATTGCTGGCCATTGTTTGGTAGGAAGCTTGGCTTTTTGAAAAAGCATACTTCCTTGGAGTCAGAAAACACCAATTGTCAAATAATGCATATTTTCTCTAATAGTATAATGTTTGTAAGTAGGATATACATACATATATGTGTGTGTGTGTATGTGTATATATATATATAAATATAATATTATATATACTTTTCTTTTTCTTTTTTGAGACAGAGTCTCACTTTGTCACCCTGGGTAAAGTGCCAGGACATTATAGCTCACAGCAACGTCAAGTGATCCTCTTGCCTCAGCTTCCCAAAGAGCTGGAACTATAGGCGCCTGCCACAGTGCCTATTTTTAGAGATAGGGTCTCGCTCTTGCTCAGTCTGGTCTCTAACTCCTGAGCTCAAGCAATCCACCCGCCTCAGCCTCCTAGAGTGCTAGGATTACATGTGTGAGCCACCATGCCTGCTCCAAGTAGGATATATTTTTGATAATATGTGATAATTTTTGATAATACGAGTGGAGAGTTTTCTTGTGTACTTTTTTTGAGAAATTTAATAAATCTAAAGTTAATTTACAAAAATTAATATGCCATAAAATTAAAGAAAAAATTAGAAATAATCATATCAAAACAAAATATAAATCCTTAGTAGTTAAAAACAATATGATTATGACTTAGGAATCAACAAACAAGAGTAGTGTCCTGAAATAAAGCATATGTAGGAATTCTGCAAAGGTCCAATGAGACATTTCAAACTGGTGGGGATGGAATAGGTTGACAGGAAAAGAACTTGGGATAACTGGCTATCCGATGGGGATGGCTTGACTCTGTGACAGAGGCTGCTATGTATTCAGCAAATCTTCCCTCTCTTATCAGGAACACGGCTAGACTACATTTCCCAGCCTCCCTTGTGATTAGACGTAACCAGGAGTTCTGGCAACAAAATGTTAATAACATAATGATATAGAAACAAAGACTATTCATGGCTCCAACTAATTAAAGGCATAACATTTCAAAGGAATGTGCAGAACCTTACGGTCAATGTAGGGGTCATGACTTGGCCAAATCTCGAAAAATTCTCATACTATGTTAGCAAAGACTTGCCAGTGAGTGATTGACTCTATGAATCTTGGTTATTGGAAAGTTATTTTTAAATTCTGAGATGTCAGGTTTTCTTTTTCCCATGAAATCAGAGTGCAAAAATTTATAAAAACTAAGATTTTTAACAGTTTGTACTTTAAGGCTTAAATAATCCATTTGAAAAAATAAAATTTTACGTCTCAGGCCGTTTCTCCTTGATGTATGTCACAGACCCAGTAGAAAATCTGGCCTTAGTTCAGCATGATTATAATGAATTATTTATGTTTCATTTACAGCATGCTCCTAGCATTTAGAATCTCTGAGTCTGGGGACAATAATACACAACATAAAAAATAAAGAACATTTCGTAATGCAGTTATTCCCTCAAATTATCAGAAGCACTCTATTAATAAGGTCCACCTGTAATCAGAAAGTTACACCAAAGAGAATGACCATGAGGGCTTTTCATGAGAAAATTTCAGTCTAAAGAGATGAAGGTTCAGAGGGCTACATCCAGGTCTTCAGAAAATCAGGAAGCACTCATGGCCAAATTCTAGGATAAAGCCAATAGTCTCCAAGTTTAAAGAGTAAAACCTGGAAGTGCTTCTTCATACAACAGCTAGAAGACAGAATTTGTTTTCTATTCCTATAGTAATTCTCTAAGTTGGTATAAAGATGAGGGAACACACCCCTGAGGATGGTCTCCCAAGTCACCTGTGACGTCTTGTGGTCTGATGCTAACGGGCCTCTCCCTTCCTGCCCAGCACTCAGCATTCTCCCCAGGCAAGGGACTGTCGTGCTATAACTGTCTCAGCATTTGCCTCTGTGTGCGGGAGAGGCAAAGAGCCTCACAGGGTTCAGGTAGAGAAAAGACATGCTTATGAGGGGTTTGATAATACATAAATCACCAAGGGACATTTGGGATGTGGGGAGCTATTCCTACCCTTGGGATTAAAGTGTGCTCCCATAAATTGCCACACTAACACCGATTTCAGGGATTCAAATTACTGGCCCAATCCAGCATGACATTTTCTGCCCATTATCTAGTTTCTCCTGCCTCCAGGCAGGGCCACATCATTGATTACGGAATGTTTCAGCCACTAAAAAAGATCACGCTCATCATTAAAGACATTAAATGTTGATCTGTGCTGGCTAAGTGACTTAAAAGGTTCGTGCCCTTCTAGTAACAACTCAAAGAGGCTATTTCAGGATATTTATTAAACAAATTAAGTATTTACATTATACTCAAGCACAGAGGCCTTCAGTGAGTGCAGAAATGTAAGAAGACAAAATCAAGGGAATTTGTGTCGGAAAAAACTCTGCATTTTCTGTTTCCTAAAAGTGGGGCTGAGGGACCTCCAAATGTCTGGGAAAAGAGTCTGAATTGAGCAGGGAATGTGTTCTGGCCCCTCCTCCCCTCGCATCCAAATAGCCAACTGCCTAAAAGTTCACCCTGTCCCCAAACACCTTTCTTCTACAATATGTAGCCTATTTCTTGATAAGTAGTGATTAAAGACTGGAGAGATGATTTAGAAAATCTCTTTCAAAGACTAAAGAAAATGGGTATAATACCCCAACAATTTTTTCCCATAATGTAAAGTTTTAGTGCTATAATGATGATGATCTTGATTTTAAAAGTATTTTCTTTAGCCTATGGCAGCAGTTCTCAACCTGTGGCTCGTGACCCCTTTGGAGGTAGAACAACCCTTTCACAGGGGTCGCCTAAGACCATCCTGCATATCAGATATTTACATTACAATTCATAACAGTAGCAAAATTATAGTTATGAAGTTGCAATGAAAATAATTTTATGGTTGGGGATCACTACAACATAAGGAACTGTATTAAAGGGTCGTGGCATTAGGAAGGTTGAGAACCACTGGCCTATGGCATATACTATGGTAAAAAGAACCTATGTTTCCTCGAATGCAGTGGTGATCTATGAATGTTGGACCGTCAACACGATTATTATTAGTGTTTTTCCTCAGCTGCCTCTAAACTTGCAATGGGCAGAGGTCACCTACTTCTTGCTCACTATGTTATTCCCAGTATTTGGCACAACGTCACTCAGTGGTATTCAATAAACATGTGCTACATCTATGAATAGGATAATTTGGAGAAAAGAAATACAACTCACCATCCTAAGATCTTACACCAATTGCTATGATGATTTTGTTACTTCTCCTTCTGAACATTTGGATCCTGCTATTTTAAATGGAATACAGATGTTTTCCCCCTATTGCTACAGTCTTCAAAATTTTCTTTTTTAGTGGCTATATGGAATTTTACCAAAAGGACTTATAATAATTTACTTGTTGTTAGAGTTTCGAACTGCCTAGTTTTTCACCTTTATAAATGTATCACTGAATACATTCATTACTAATGTTTTTTTGTTTTTTAAGAAATGGATCTCTGAGTTGTTTGTTCATTCACCAGACACACACTAAGAGCCCACTATGGACCAGGTGCATTATGTTCTAAAGGTATATGGTTGAGCAGAAAAGTCAGGATCCCTTTGAGCTTTTAGCTCAGCCTGGGAGAGAATTAAATAACTCTACAAGCAAAATAAAATTACCAATGTGCTAAGTGGCCTGAAGGATCAATAGGAGGTGCTAGGAGAAGGCTGGACAAAGGGTTGTGAACTGGGCAAAAGTTTAGGGAAGTGGTCCCAGAGGAAGCGGGACCAAGCTGAAATTTGATGATGAGCAGGGAACCAATCAGGGAGGGCGGGTTGGCAGGGAGGACAGCCTATACAAGGAGGCTGGAGGGAGCAAGGTACGTTCAGGAAACTCAATGAAGGCAAATGTGGCCAGGATGTTGAGTTAGGATGAGCGTGGAGCCCAGTGAGGCTGGAGGGTGCACGGGATGAAGTTGTTCAGTATCTGGTAGTCCGTGTAAAGATTTTGGTTGTAATCCAAAGAGTGATAGGGAGCCATTAAAGTGCTGCAAGGAGGGGGCTGATGTGCTTATACACAAATTGTGAAAGTTCATCCTTGATGAATGAGTGATACCCTGCTCCAAAGACATTCATATCCTAATTCCTGGCACCTGCAATATATTCTATTAGATGAGAAAGGGGAATTAAGGTCACAGATAGAATTAGGTTGCTGACTTTAAAATGGGGAGTTATTTTAGGCTACCTTGGCGGGCCCAATGTAATCTAAAGGGTCTTTGAAAACAGAAGAGAGAAGTAGCAGAGCCGGAGAGAGATCTGCAATGCTCAATTACTGGCTCTGAAGATAGAGGAAGGGGCCATGAGCCAAGGAATGCAGGTGGCCTCCAGAAGCTAGAAACGGTGAAGAAACGGATTTTCCCCATGAGACTCTGAGTGAGTACAGCTCTACTGACGCCTTGATGTTAGCCCTGTGAGACCCATTTTGGGTTTCTGGCCTTCAGAAATGTAAGATGATAAATTTGTGTTGTTTTGAGGCACAAAGTCTGTGGCAATTTGTGATAGCAGCCACAAGAAACTAATACAAGGGGGGAGACCATTAATTTCGTCTGGATATTTAAGCTTTATAAGTCTTTGACACAAAGAATATGAACATTTGGAAGTATTCAACTATAGCCACTCTCTTTTTTTTTTTTTTTTTTTTGAGACAGAGCCTCAAGCTGTCACCCTGGATAGAGTGCTGTGGCATCACAGCTCATAGCAGCCTCCAATTCCTGGGCTCAAGCGAGTCTCCTGCCTCCGCCTCCCAAGTAGCTGGGACTACAGGTGCCCACCACAACGCCCGGCCATTTTTGGTTGCAGCTGTCGTCGTTTGGTGGGTCCGGGCTGGATTCGAACCCGCCAGCTCAGGTGTACGTGGCTGGCGCCTTAGCCCGTTGAGCCACAGGCGCCGAGCCTATAGCCACTCTCTTAATGAGTTATATGATCTTTTAAAAATTATTTTGCCTTTCATGACTTCAGTTTTATCATATGTAAAAAGAAAATGTATTTAAGGTTGGTTCCAGTACTAAATCTCCAAGTTTAATAAGCTTGGAAAGGAACAAATATGCTTCTTACTTAGATTCCTGTCAGTACTTGGCAATCATTGGGGAAAAAATGATATTAAAAATAGTGATCTAAACTAAAGGGGGAAAAGATTCCATTAAAAAAGTGCCTAAAATATAAAATAATCTGGAAATACCTTAGTAAGAAATGTGTTAAACTTATATGAAGAAAAATACAAAATTCCTTTGAGACATATAAAAGGATATTTCAAAATGCCATATGTGTACTCCTGGATGGGAAGACTGAACATTGTGAAGATGCCAAATTCTTCCCAATTAATTTATAGGTTGAACATAATGTTCGTCAAAACTCCAAAGGAAGTTTTTTGGAACTTTACAAAACTGACAGCACTATATATCTGGAAAATAAACAGGTAAGAAGAGTAAGAACAATCCGAAAACAAAGATACCAGGTTTTAGAACATAGGACAAGAACTAGGGGAAAAAAGTATGTCTTTGGAGCAAGAATAAGGAAACGGAGGGAATAGGATAGACAGTCCAGAAAGTTCCCCTGGTGGATAAGAAGACTCTCAATGCAGTACATAATAATGATGGCATTATGTACAAATAAAGATTGTTTAACAGAAGATCATGGAAATACTGGCTCACTACTTGGAAACAAAAATGTTGAGGTCATTGCTCCACGCTGGTTAAAGCACATACCAGTGCTTTTCAATCTTTTTTATCTCGTGGCACACTTGAACCTACGTCCTTCTGCAGCATACTTAAGTTATGTTGATCCAAAAAAAAGATTAAAAAAAGAATATACTTATTGTGCTTTGAACTTCTTTCAAAAATAATTTAACTAAAGATCTGTAAAAATTTTCACAGCACACTTAAGATCTTCTCACAGCGCACCACTTGAAAACCCCTGTTACATACTATTATAAAATAAATTCCAAATACACTGAAGTACATAAAATACATTCCAAATACATTAAAGAGTCTTAAAATTCAAATCAACCAAGAAAATGGAAGTGGAGGCTCGGCGCCTGTGGCTCAACAGGCTGAGGCACTAGCCACGTACACCTGAGCTGGTGGGTTCAAATCCAGCCCGAACCCGCCAAACAACAATGATGGCTGCAACCAAAAAATCGCCGGGCGTTGTGGCGGGTGCCTGTAGTCCCAGCTGCTTGGGAGGCAGAGGCAAGAGACTTGCTTGAGCCCAGGAATTGGAGGTTGCTTTCAGCTGTGATGACATGGCACTCTATCCAGGGTGACAGCTTGAGGCTCTGTCTCAAAAAAAAAAAAAAAGAAAGAAAATGGAAGTGGATTTTAACCTGGTTCCTGGGGAAGAAAAAAATCTTTCTGTGTATAAAGGCAATGGAAGAAATTGAAAAGGAAAAGATTACAGATTTGAATACATGAAAACTTCTCTGCACATCAAAAATCATCATAAAAATAAAACAATAAATTGGAAAAATAGTTCTAATTAAAAATAGGTAAAAGTTCTCACTATAGAAGGGAAAATAGGCAGATAACATGAACAGATAATTCACAGAAAAGGGGATAGAAAGAGCTAATTAAGTATGAAAATGTTCAATGTCATTGGCAATAAGAAACAGAACAAGGACAGTGCCTGTGGCTCAGTGAGTAGGGCACTGGCCCCATATACCAAGAGTGCGGGCTCAAACCTAACCCCAGCCAAACTGCAACCAAAAGATAGCTGGGCATTGTGGTGGGCACGTGTAGTCCCAGCTACTCGGGAGGCTGAGGCAAGAGAATCACCTTAGCCCAAGAGCTGGAGTTTGCTGTGAGCTGTGACACCATAGCACTCTACCAAGGGCGACAAAGTGAGACTCTGTCTCTAAAAAAACAAAAAAAGAAAGAAAGAAATAAAAGATGAGATACTATTTTCACTTATTAGATTACTAAAGGTTTTAAAAAATATTCAATTTTTTGTAAGAACAGGGTGAGAAAGGTATATGCAACTAGGGGAAGTGCAATTTCTTTCTTTCTTTTTTTTTTTTTTTTGAGATAGAGTCTCACTTTGTTAGCCCCGGTAGAGTGCTATGGAGTCACAGCTCACAGCAACCTCAAACTCTTGGGCTTAAGCAAACTAGGTGCCCACCACAATGCCTGGCTATTTTTAGCTGGCTCAGGCTGGTCTGGAACCTGTGAGCTCAGGCAATCCACCTGCCTCAGCCTCCCTGAGTGCTAGGATTATAGGCATGAGCCACTGCGCCCAGCGGAAGTGTAATTTCCTAATTAGGCAATTAGGTAAGGAGAATCAGGAATCATAAAAATGTTTTAAAAGTCCATATCTCTAATACGGCACCCTGAGAACCTCTCCTAAGGAAATGACTTAAAAGGGCAGACAAATATGTTTAACGTAAGGTTATTTATAACACGAAGTGAAAATGGCAAAATGATTAAAAAGCCTGGGGTATAAAACTCTCACCTGGCTTGGCACCTGTGGCTCAAGTGGCTAAGGCGCCAGCTACATACACATGAGCTGGCGGGTTCAAATCCAGCCCGGGCCCGCCAAACAACAATGATGGCTGCAACCAAAAAATGGCCGGGCGTTGTGGTGGGCGCCTATAGTCCCGGCTACTTGGAAGGCAGAGGCAGGAGAATCGCTTGAGCCCAGGAGTTGGAGGTTGCTATGAGCTGTGATGCCACGGCACTCTACCCAGGGCGACAGCTTGAGGCTTTGTCTCAAAAAAACAAAAACAAAAACAAAAAAAACTCTCACCTAACAAAAACAGAGAGAAACAGAGAATAAATACCAAATATTAATGGTGATTATCTTTGGTTTGGTAGGAATGTGATTGGTTTTTCTTTTCTTCTTTGTACCTTTCTCTATTTCCAGAATATTCCATAAGGACCATTTGTTACTTTAGCCAGATTTCCTCTGTACCCCCAACTTTCCGCCCACTTCCCACAGAGCAAAATGCCCAAGTCCCCCCAACAGACCCAACCACCCCGGCTCCATTTTGTCAGTTTCCCACTGTGCACAGTTGATAGCCAAGGGAAAATTTTATGTTTGATAAAATCATCTTGAGAGTGATAGCCAACAAAGGAAAACCAGTAAGCACTTAGAGGGCTTACAGAATATGAGTTTATAAGAAAGGAATGAGAGAGAAGATGTTACGGATAGAACTTTTAAAGAAACCACTGTGTTTGAGTCTGCCGAGAAGGAATGCAGTGCCAGGGTGCCTGGTGTCTGTGCGCACATTCCTCAGCTGCAGTTTTCTTTCAGTGACTACATGGTCTGACTATTTGACTCACTTGACACTCTTTAGTAATAGATATATCCCCATATGGAAGTTTTACTGAAAACAGCTCCCAGGGGGAGGGAAAAAAATTACCCCCCTCCCTGTTTTTCCTTTGAATCAAGCCACAGGTATAAAACAACTGTGAACTTCATTTTTGGTATTATGAGCTCTGGAACGCTGCACAGAACCAAACACCCCAAGGTGAGAACTTTCCATGTCTTTTTTTCCTACCCTAATGCTTTTTTGTGCCCTGGTGAAGGGAGCTGTGTTGCATGCTGACCTGTTGCATCTGAGGAGAAAGGCCGATGCTGACCTGTCCACTGTGCTTCTAGATTCCAACCCTCTGCCCAGAACAGCAGCATGCAGTCATTCCTTCTTTCAAAGGACTTTAAAAATCACCTAGCCCACCCTTCACTTTACAGATGAGAAAACTGAGACTCAGATGCATAAACCAACTTTACTAACTAGAACAGAAAACCAGATCTCTTGATTCACAACGTAGTCCCATGCCCAACTAATCATAATTCTCAACTTGCTGAGATCTTGAGGTTAAAAAACTATGTTGGTCCCATTTTATAGAGAGAAGTGACAAGTTGCAGAATGCTGCCAGCTCAAAACTGTGCACACAATGGCAAGTACTACTGGGAACAAGACCTCAGGACCTCCCTTACCATATACAGACGATCATACTTGATCATTTTTTGTTTATGGGAGGAGATGGGGAAAACGCTGGGATTCGCATGACTTTGTTGTACAGCCAATCTGAAGCTTTTCACAGCCATGAAAACTTGGGGTTGAAGGAGGAGTGAAGCCCTGGGCTAGAAATGAGCAGCACTGATGCCACTGCATTGAGGGTCCTCCCCAGGGCTTCATGGAATAGCAGGAGAGAACGTCCCAATAATTTCAGTGTGGGAAAAGAAAACACAGAAACAAACCAAAATATTAGTGCTTCAAAATTATGTAGTAGTGTACATTGGTAAAATTTCTGCTGAAGTTCTTAATTATGTTTTTCCCGCACAGATGCTGAGTCGTGCTTAGGAAAAGAGCCCTTAGCAAAACTTGAGTTTAGCAGAAGCACTGGTATCATAATTAGAGGAATTTCATTATGAAGTCCTTTTTAATTAATACTACACAGATAGCTGTAAATCTGCATTTTGGGCAATGGTGAGGAAATAGACTATTAGGGGAAAGTGAGGACTCCTGCAACATCCAAAGATTAAAGTTTTGACTAACTTGACAGATTTAACAACACAAATGAAAATCAAAAAAGAAAATATGTAAGTTTTAGTATTTTTTTTTCTCTTTTGAGGAGAATGTCATTAGTATTTTGATGGAGATTGCATGGAATCTGTCTATTACTTTGAGTAGTATTGACATTTTCACAGTATTAATCCTTCCAATCCATAAGCATGGGATATGTTTCCATTTGTGTGTGTGTCCGCTTCAATTTCTTTCATAGCTATTTTATAGTTTTCCTTGTAGAGATCTTTCATTTCTTTGGTAAATTTATCCCTAGATGTATTTTTATAGCTATTGTAAATGGGATTGCTTTCTTGATTTCTTTTTAAGTTTTTTCACTGTGGAAATATATAAATGCTACCAATTTCTGTATGTTAATTTTGTATCCTGCGACTTTACTGACTTCATTTATCAGCCCTACCACTTTTTTTGGTGAAGTCTTCAGGTTTTTCTAAATAAAATATCATGTAATCAGCAAGCAAGGGTAATTTGACTTCTTCCTTTCCAAGTTGGATGCTATTTATTTCTTTCACTTGCCTAATTTCTCTCGCTAGGACTTCTAAAAGTGGGATAAAATGCATTAAGAATATACACCGTTGAAAGGACACTTTTTCAATAAATAGATAATCACGTGCAGAAGAATAAAGCTAGGCCCCTTCCCTTACCATATACAAAATCAAACAAAAATGGAGTAAAGACTTAAATATAAGACTTGAAACTATGAAACTACTAAAAGAAAACATTGGGGAAACACATAAGGACATTGGTCTGGGGAAAGATGTTTTGTGTAAGACCTCAAAAGCACAGGCAAAAATAGACAAATGAAATGGTATCAAGCTAAAAACCTTCTGCACGGCAAAGGAAACAATCAACAAAGTGAAGAGACAACCTTCATGGGAGAAAATATTGGCAAGCTATCTGTAAGTCAAGGGATTAATACTCAAAATACATATGGAACTCGACTCAAAAGCAAAGATAAATAATACAATTACAAAACAGGCAAAAGACCTGAATCCACTTTTCTTAAAAGAAGACATACAAATGGCCAACAGGTATGTGAAAAAATGTTTTACATCACTAATCATGAGGGAAATACAAACCCACACCACAATGAGCTACCATCTCATTCCAATTAAAGTGGCTTTTATCCAAAGACAAAACAATAATAATAATGGATGCTGGCAAGGATGCAGAGAAAGGGGAATGCTTATACACCGTTGGTGGGAATATGAAGTAGTATAGCCATTATGGAAAATAGTAAGGAAGTTCCTCAAAAAACTCAAAGAAGAACTCCCATGGGATCCAGCAACACTCCCCCCCCAACACACTGCTGGGTATGCATCCAAAAGAATGAAAGTCACTCTACTGAAGAGATAGCTGCACTCTCCCATTTACTGCAGCATCATTCACAACAGCTAAGACATGTAATCAATCAGAATGCCCGTCTGCAGATTACTGTATAAAGAAAATGCGGTACACATAACACAATGGAGTAGTATTCAGACATAAAAAGAACGGAATTCTGCCATTTACAGTAGCATAGATGGAAATGGAGGTCAGACTTAATGTTAAGTAAAACAAGCCAGGAATAAGGAAGACAAATACTGCATGTTTTCACACATATGTCAGAGCTACAAGTGGGTTTCATGGAGGTAGAGAGGTGTTTGCTGCTTATCAAAAGCTGGGAGGGATAGGCAGGAAGGACGGAGGCTGGTTAATGGATACAAAAATATAGTTAGATAGGAGGAAAAGATAAATATGTGAGGTGATGGATATCCTACTTTTTTCCCAATTTGCTCATTACACATTATACACATATGCATGTATCAAAATATCACATGGATCCCAAAATATGTATAACTATGATATATCAATAAAAAGAAACCATAAAGGGAAAAGAATGAAAGCCAGAGCTGAGACAACAGGAGAACACGAGGCCCAGAGGAGCTGTAGAAATAGGATGAGTACTAAATTCCCCTTAAAAAGAAAATCTTTCAAACAAAGCAAAAGATAAAAAACTTGTGAACCACGTTCCTTTTGGAAAGATGTTTGGAGAACACTTAGGAATCTAAAAATAGACCTGCCATTCGATCCTACAATTCCTCTGTTAGGTATATATCCAGAAGACCAAAAATCACATTATAACAAAGATATTTGTACCAGAATGTTTCTTGCAGCCCAATTCATAATTGCTAAGTCATGGAAGAAGCCCAAGTGCCCATCGACCCATGAATGGATTAATAAATTGTGGTACATGTATACCATGGAATATTATGCAGCCTTAAAGAAAGATAAAGACTTTACCTCTTTTGTGTTTATATAGATGGAGCTGGAAAACATTCTTCTTAGCAAATTATCTCAAGAATGGAAGAAAAAATATCCGATGTACTCAGCCCTACTATGAAGCTAATTTATAGGTTTCATATGAAGGCTATAACCCAACTATAGCATAAGAATATGGGGAAAAGGGCAAAGGAGGGGAGGGGGGAAGTTGTGGCGGAGGGAGGGTAATTTGTGGGGCCACACCTATGGTGCATCTTAGAAAGATACAGGCAAAACTTACTAAATGCAGAATATAAATGTCTTCATACAAAAACAAAGAAAATGCCATGAAGGCTATGTTAAACAGTTTGATGAAAATATTTCAGATTATATATGAAACCAGCACATTGTACCCCTTGATTGCACTAATGTACCCAGCTATGATTTAATAATAAAATAAAATAAAATAATTAAAGAAAAAAAAAGAATTTGGGGCAGTGCCCGTAGCTCAGTGGGTAGGGCATTGGCCACATACACCAAGGCTGGTGGGTTCAAATCTGGCCTGGGCCAACTAACATCAACAATGACAACTGCAACAAAAAAATAGCCAGGCATTGTGGCAGGCTCCTGTAGTCCCAGCTAATTGGGAGGCTGAAGCAAGAGACTCGCTTAAGCCCAAGAGTTTGAGGTTTCTGTGAGCTGTGATGCCACGGCACTCTACCAAGGGTGACAGAATAAACTGTCTGAAAAAAAAAGAAAGAAAGAAAGGAAAGGCAAAGGAAAGGAAAAGGAAAGAAGAAAGAAAAGAAAGAAAGAAAGCTGAGGTTTGGAGAGGTTCACTGCAGGCTCCAGGCTGAGTCACAGGGGAGCAGGACCCAGGCTTCAGGTTGTTTATGCTGCACACCAGTCTGCATGTTTGTTGCAGGAATCCTGTTACCCTTGAGTGCTCTGGGGCAGACTGGGACCCCTCACCCCCCCACCCAAGGAGGCCAGGTTGGAGCTCTCTATCACAAAGAAGAAAGCTGAACCTCTCTCTGGCCCAGGGAGGGGGCAGCCATTCTGCACCTCCCCTCCAAAGGAATTACTTTAGCTTCAGCGCTTCCAAGTAGGCTAGTCAAACAACCCAGAAGAGAGGTTTCAAGCCAGGCAATGCCTCCTAGAATGATGAAGCTTAGGACTGCAGACCTATTGGGCTCCCCATTATTAACATGTCCTGTGAATGCCTCCAACATATGAATGAAAAAGTAAGCTGAACTAGAACCCTAGCCCCAACCACCCCTGTGAGTCCCCCACAGCCAACAACAGCCCACACTAGGCCTTGCTCAGCAACCCTGCCCTACGGGAGGGGAGGCAAGATAGTGGACCCACAGGTGGATAGGGGTCTGACAAAGGGTTTGGGGTATACCACGACTATCTGAGGGTTAGAATGGGGCCCAAGGAACTCACAAGGGTCATGCAAAGCACAGATGCTGCCCACTTTCCAGCCCTGACGGGTCCACACCTGCCATGGGGAACTGTCTGTAAAGCAGCTCTGTCTACCTACCAGCTCCCCAAGTGCTCCTGCGAACAGCGATCTGCTCCCCCAGCTGTTTGATTCAGCCCCTCCCCCTTTCACTTCCCTGATACTAACATTCACTTGCAGGAGCTCTCCATGTGCCCAGTGCCGTGTCCTCATACATGTTGTTAATCTTTATAATCACCCCAGAAGACAGGGCTATTACCATCATCTGCAAGTTTATAGATGCAGAAACTGAAGCACAAAAAATTGAAATGTCTTGCCTCCCATTACCCAGCGCATATACAGCGAAGCCAAGACTAAGGCCAGGCCTCTCCAATTCCAAAGCCTTTCACCTTTTGCTCCAGCCTCCAAGCCCCGAGGGAAACCTGTACACCCAAATCTCCCAAGACCAGGCCCCCCAGGATGGCTCAGGCTATGGGAACCACCCCTCACTGCCTCCTTCCCCGGGAGCTGCACCTTCTACCCTCTCTTCCCCAACCTCCTGTCCTAGAGGCTTCTTGCAAAATAGATGCTCCCCAGGTAACAAGCTCTCTGACACCCAGGAAAGCCCTGATAAATAGGCCCAAGCTTGGATACTTCCAGCTCCCTGGCTATAGTGTGGCAGCTTCAGGCTCCCCAAATGTTGTTTACTAATAAATCCCTGAGAATTTATACTAAAGTTGATGAAGCCTAACTGATGGGCCTAGGACAAAAGGGAGCCAATTACCCAACACTCTCTGCTATGATCTTAAAACAGATGTTTCAACATGTAAATTATGGCTTGTGGTTAGGAACTGCAGATACAATTCCAACCTTCCCTTTTATTGCCACTCATAAATGTTAAATGTGGAGAGAGCTACATCTGAAATTCAGTTGTTGCCATTTTGTACGTTTCTGGAGTAGTTAGAGTTGGTGTCCTGCTGATTTACTCTAACTCCAGTGAACAGCATGCAGAAAAGAGCCGCACTCACATCCCCCTGGGCGCCGTGCCGCAGAGGACAGGCTGCCTGGGGCTCACCCAGTGACCCAGTCCTGGGGGCAGAGTTTATACTTCAGTGATGCAGACCTGGACCAGCAGACTGGGCTGCTTTCACCCTTCCATAACCCAAGTCAGCCTGACTCTTGGCACATTTATACAGGCCAAATAGAAGGTAGGTTCCTGCACATTAGCATGCAATTTGCATGCAGGTCCTCTGGAACTTTCCCAGGCTGCCCACAGTATAGATTCCAGGAAGCAAACAGCTCCTAAGCCACCTCACACAACTGCCCCTCAGGGAGGTGGGACTGTGGAGGTGGGAGACCTCAGAGTGGGAAGGCTGGGAAAGTGGAGCCTCCCCCAGGGCCCTGAACAGCAAAGCTGCTGGGCAGCTTACAGGGCAATCCTGAAACCCCCAGCAAATACAGTCCTGGGTGAGCGTGTGCACCCTGCAAGTCCCTGAGACCTGCAGACATGCAAAGGGACCTGTAATGAGTTGAGTTGTGTCACTGGAAAAAATATACAGTAGAACCTCTGTAAGTTGACCACCCAATGGACTATAACAAACCAGTCAACATATGTAGGTGGTCAACATAAGGAACTAGACCTACTGTACTGATCTGTATATGTGGTACATGTCAAATCTATGAAAATTAGGTCAACTTAAGGAGGTGGTCAAGGGAGGGTGGTGGTCAGCTATGGGGTTGTACTGTACGTTGAAGTCCTAACCCCAATACCTTGGAATAGGATCTTTTTAGGAAGAGGAACAGATGTTTTGTCTAGAGGTGTCCATTGAGAAACAGATAACTCTAGGAGATATTTTGTCTACCAGGAGACACAGTGACCAGAGAGGGCTTCTAGGAAAAAACAGATGACAGGTCAAAGGGGTCACCAAGGACTGACCAACCAAAAGAGGCAGAGAAACCACAGAGTGCAGGTATTGGCACAGTTGAGGTAACAGTGTCCCTAAATGACCTACCCCCATTAACATAGTAAAAATCATGCCCACCAGCACATGACAGTTTACAAATACCATGGCAAACCCTGGAAATTGCCTTACAAGGATAGAAAAAGGGAAGGTCCCCAATTCCAGGAATTCTCCACCCTTTTCTAAGAAAAAACATGAATAGCCCATCCCCCCAACCCCACTTACCATAAAATTAGGGAATCAGCATAAAAGGAGAAATCTTGTTAAACTCAGGGTTTCTTCCCCTCTTGAGCACTGACCCATTCCTTCTCTGGAATGTACTGTGTTTTGATAAACTTTGGCACTTCGCCTGCTTGCACCTGCTCGCACCTTCTTGCTCTGCTCCTTTACTCCACTAAGTCGGTACCAGTAACCATCCTTCAGTACTGGGAACCAAAAACCTGGGAATGTGGGGACCTGACATCTGGTCCCCACCCCTGACATGGGTCTTTAATCGAGTTAAAATGAAGTTAGTAGAGTAGGCCCTAATGCAACTGACCAGTGTCCTTATGCAAGGGGGCAGTTTGGACACAGGAACATGCAGGAAAGGAAGACAATGTGAAGACACAGGTAGATGGCCGCCTACCAACCAGGAATGCCGGAGGCTTCCAGAAGCCAGAAGAGAGACCCGAGGCAGACTGTCTCTCACAGGCCTCAAAAGGAGCCAACCCTGCCCACACCTTGATTTCAGATTTCTAGCATCCAGAACTGGATAATAAATTCCTGTTCTTTGGCCTCCTGGTTAGTGCTGGACCTTTGTTATGGCAGCAGTAGGAAACCAGTGTGCCTTACTATCACTGAGACACCGTGTGGGACAATACCAACAAGGCCAGAAACAGGCCCTCAGGCATTTAGAGGTCACAGCTTGCACTTGAACCATCAAAGGTCCAGGGCAGATGGGGTCCCACCCTAACATAAGGGCCCAGGAGGGCCCCAGCAAGGTGTCCACATGATTCTGTGTTTTTGGTGCAACGGCAACATGTTAACCCAGATGGAGCTGAGAAGAAAAGGACGTTTAACCACTACCAAGTCTGCATATGAACTAAGGAAAAGCCCCAAGAAAATAGCATGAAGGGACATCCCCAGAGCCTCCACAGAAGCCCCTTAACATACTACCCTTGTGTCCACCAGCAACCCAATATGAAAGGGAGGAAGGGACATCAATCCACATTATCACCAGGAGGAGAAAATTACCATCGATAGCAAATGTAGGTCCACTAGGAAAAAAGGGGTCAGGGGGACTAAGCCAAAGACACAAGGATAACTGGCCATTCACGATTTCCTCAATTTCCTCGATGCAGGTGGTCCGGCAGGGCCCTGACACCCTGCTGGGCTGTTTGCTCAGCCATCCAACATGGGTATTCCTCTTTCCCACTTTAGAGAAAAGGTGAAGTCATTCATTGTCTGGGACCCAGTCAGCTCCAAACCTTTCTCACAGCAGGATTTTAGAAATTAGAGACACTGGTTGAACGAGACCAACAAACGCCAAACGTGTCTTAGAGTGAGTGTTCCCAGAGCCCACCTGGCCCTGCCCTCACCCCAAACCACCTGAGTGCTCATGGATGCCTCTCCTCCTGCAAAACCACCCTGCCCACTTTCCTTGACCTTCAAGTACCCCTGCCTTCAGGGTCAGGCATTGGAGGACAGAGACATTTCCCAGACTAATTTTTCTACCTGTGGCTCCTAAGATCTCCACTCTGAACCCATGCCATTTTCAACATAGGAAACTGTTTTTCTTAAAAGCACTTCCCCTCTGATTGTACTCATAGCATGTGGGAATCCCCACTTACCCACAGAAACCTAGCTAGAAGCCATTGCCACCTTCTCCACTCACCAGTGAACCACCTAGTCCAGGATCACTCTGTCCCAAACATAAACGCCTTGTGCCTCAGACCCTCAGCCAACTCCCCACTCAGCTCAGCTCCTCACCAGCCTCCCTGCTTCTAGCCCCACACCTTCTACACCACCCCAGTGAGCCTGCCAGATCTCTCTGTAGTACAAAGCAGCACCACAGTACTGTGTCCTAGTTTTAAAACTGACCATGGCTTACCAGCACCCTCAGGAAAAAAAAAATTAAGGTCCTTGGTCCAGGCCACTTTGTCTCAGCAGGAAAGATGCAAATGTTTGAGCCCCAAGAATTCCCTCCCCAAGAATTTCATGCCTCCCTGGAATGCTGCTTACACGGATGTCTATATCCTGCAAAGGGTCCCAGGTGGTGGCATAACTACCTGGCCAGACCCAGTATCCACAGGCAGCCCCCAACATATGCTACACCTAACTAAAGTACCCGGCCTATTCAAGCCTGTCGCACTCAGGCAGCAGAGACCACCAGCAAAGGTGCCTAGCACTGAGACGTTGTGACTTAGGGGCCAGCTCACTCCCTGCACACACCCAGGTACCCTGGGCTGGGGTAAAGATGCCTTCCTCCTCCTTCCATAGCATGAGGCCAGATTCCTCCTTGCTGCATAGACCTTTTCAGGGATCCTTGGCCTTTCCTGCTACTATCACTTATGAATTTCAGAAGGCCCCTTTCCCAAGAGCAGCATCCTCCCAATCCCTGTGTAAGTAATGGCTGCAAGGAGGAGGGAGGAGGGGATCCTTTCATGCGACTCCACATGGTGACGGCATCGTCAGCCATTCTCTGCCCTAAGCTTTCCACCCCTGACTACTGGTCATTAGTAGTGACCTCCATGTCTGTTGTCAAGCTGTCCCCTCTGCCTTAAGCTCCCTCACCAATGCAGCCAATACCCATTCATCCTTTACTTCTCAGCTACAGGACAAACAAGCCTACAAATGAAGTCCAGGCTCCCATCTGTTACGTCTGGCCCTGATGGCTGCCAAGGCACATGAGGCCAGAAAGACCTCGGCTCCCAGGTGAAGTCCTCCACCAGCAGCCCATGGGGAAGGGGCACCATCTCGGCCATGCCAGATTATGGGGAGCCATTTATTTTTTTTAACTTAAATTAACAGGAAGCAATTTCATTAACCGACAGTGCAGCTCGATGCATTAGCTCCAATTTAGGGCTTATTTTTAAAGTGTCCTTAAAAGCTGTGTGGAGTAGGCTAAAGAGCTGAATCTGGTTTAATGGAAATTGCTTGACAAGGATGTCTCATCTGGGAACATCAGGGGCCTCAGGCCTTTCCCAGAGACTGTGAGGAACCCTGCAAGACACAGAGCTATCCTACAACTTGAGGAAGGGGCAGACAGGGGTGCATACCTGAAGCTAGGCTCTGGAGCCTGTGACCTCGATTAGAGAAGGGACCTCAACTCAGCAAATGCTTCTTGCCCTGGAGAAGAGTTCCACCTGGCCAGGAGAAAGACACACACAGAAAGGATGAAGTCACAGTCATCTACCCAGTGAGGCCAGAGAGTAAGAAGCCCCACAGAAATAAGCCTGAGGCCAGTGCCCAGGAAAAGCCCCTCCACACACTGGGAAAAGTTCATGGGGCCCGCGTCACCCCAAAGCTGATGAGCTGGACACTATACAAAGAGACACAAAGTCCTGTAGCCAGAAAGAGTTTCAAAGAAATTCCAAACTTTCCTTAGCATTTCTTCAACAAATTTGCCTTTTCCTCTCTTTCTACTCTTGTACTCACCTCGCCCTTTCCATCTGCCCACAACCACTGGTGCTTTCAGCTGTGTATGTGAATCAACAGCCCCCATTATTTCTCCTTTATCCATTCCCTGGATTCTCTACCCCCAGAAGGAAGGCAGCGTCCTCACCTGGGAACTCGTTGGAAATGAAGATTCCAGGGCCCCAGTGCAGGCCTGCTGAGTGAGGGAATCTACGGGGAGCCCAGGAACCATGGAACGAGCCCCCCTTCTCAGTTCAGATGAACCCTGGGGCGACTGCTTCACCTCAAAGGAGATCCACAGCCAGATTTCTCCCACCTCTTTCGCTTCTACCTCTCCGGTTTTGCCTCTGCTGCCCATTCCCCTGACTGGGCATTACAGACAGCTGGAAAACAAGCTAGTCGGTGCCAGGAGGCAAGATTCTTTAAGGAGGAGAGAGATGGGGAAGAAGGCTGGGAACTCTCATACACTAGCAAATCTTGTCTCCTTCCTGCCACTCAGAACTGGCATCTCGACCTTGAGGCAAGGAAAGGAGACTAAACTGGGTATCAGGAAGCTCACATGGAATCCAGGCTTTCTGAGGCTTTTACTCCTCTGCACAGATGCCTAGAATTCAGATAGGCAGAGTGTTTGGGGGGAAGTCTCTATCCACAGCTAGAGACCCATAGCAGGGCAGAGATCAATATCTTGTCCCTGCCCCTTTTGGGGGCTACTAATGGGAGGACTTGAGACTGAGTCAAAAGGCTCCAGTTAAAGGGACAGTGGGACCTCCAGCGCCAGACAGGATGGATTCATGTGTCAGTCCTGAGGCAGGAAACAACACTTGCTGCTCATGCCACACTGGGAGGACAGTGCATCTCTGTCCTTAGTTTGCCCTTCAACACTGTTCCTCCAGAACCTGGGCTCCTGCCTGGGTAAGGGCAAGAAAAAAAGTTCCTCTGCAGCCCAAGAATCTGTGGTAACTTGGACACTAATGTCTGGGTCAGCTACTCTCTGCACTTCAAACAGCAAGTTACAGGCCAGGCGTTAACAATATCTGTGTTAGGGAAGCTGAGATGGGCAGCGCTCAGGAGTTGGAGATCAGCCTGAGCAAGAGCGAGACCCTGTCTCTAAAAATAGCCAGGCATTGTGGCGGGGGCTTCGTCTCAGCTACTTGGGAGGCTAAGGCAAAAGGATCGCTTGAGCCCAAGAGTTTGAGATTACTGTGAGCTATGACACCACGGCACTCTTTGAAAGGCAAAGTTTGAAGTTACTGTGAGCTATGACGTCACAGCACTCTTCGAAGGGCAACAAAGTGAGACTCCGTCTAAAAAAAAAAAAAAAAAAAAAAAAAACCTTTGTTACATGAGATGATGGACAACTTCTGCATACGTTGTCTCATGTGATAGACAAGACTGGTGTTATCTCAATGTCGCAGAGGAAGAAACTGAGGTACCTCCAGGTGAGCCTTTTCTAGTCAAAGTTCAGTCCATGACCAGTACCACCTGGGAACTTGTTGAAACTATATACCCTTCAGCTGCATTCTAACCTCCCGAATCAGAACCTGCATTTTAACAAGATCCTCAGGTGAGTTTGAGAGGCACTGGGCTGGTTATCTTGCCAAGGTCTGGAGTCAGTCCAAGATTCTTCTTTCAGAACCAGTAATGCCACACTTTGGGTGGTGCACACCAAAGGGATTAATAGCAAAAGCCCTACTTTCAAACTGAGGCTTCTGGTAAACTGTATCTATTTTGCTTTTAAGTAACCCTAAAAGAGAGAAGCTGACTGTGCTCTCCAAACTTTTTGGACTTTCCCTAAAGTCTGAACTATGTCTGGACTGGCAGGCCAGACAAGGCAAAGGAAGAGTGATGCCGCCCCCATGTGGCAATATCAACACTGCAGTTTACACAAGACCAAATCAGAGCTAGCTGCAAGGTCAGCAGTGTTACTCCAAACAATGCTATATTGAGGGCAAATTTCTGGTAGGCAAGGGCCCCATGTTCTAGCTACACAACTTTCCAGAAGCTTAATATTCTTTGAAAAAGCTGGTGTAAGAATTCCTGACTCTAGGCTTGGTGCCTGTGGCTCAATGGGCTAAGGTGCCAGCCACATACACCTGAGCTGGCGGGTTCGAATCCAGCCCGGGCCCACCCAACAACGACGGCTGCAACCAAAAAATGGCCAGGCATTGTGGTGGGCACCTGTAGTCCCAGCTACTTGGGAGGCAGAGGCAGGAGCCTCGCTTGAGCCCAGGAATTGGAGGTTGCTGTGAGCTGTGACGTCATAGCACTCTATGCAGGGTGACAGCTTGAGGCTCTGTCTCAAAAATAAAATAAATTAAAATAAAAATAAATAAATAAATAGTTTCTTCAAAAAATTAAATATCAAGAAAGCCAAAGTCAGGGTCGGTGCCTGTGGCTCAACAGGCTAAGGCGCCAGCCACGTACACCTGAGCTGGTGGGTTCAAATCCAGCCTGGGCCTGCCAAACAACAATGACGGCTGCAACCAAAAAAAAAAAAAAATAAAAACGGCCAGGCGTGTGGCGGGCACCTGTAATCCCAGCTACTTGGGAGGCAGAGGCAAGAGACTCGCTTGAGCCCAGGAATTGGAGGTTGGGGTGAGCTGTGATGCCATAGCACTCTATCCAGGGTGACAGCTTGAGGCTCTGTCTCAAAAAAAAAAAGAAAGCCAAAGTCAATAGTGTTTTAAAAAATCTGAGAACTGATTTTGCATGTGAAATGTCTTCTGCTAAACTTTGATAAAATCCTGGCAAATGCTAAGACTTGGCAAATCTATGAAAATGTTTGAATGACTTTGTATTAGACAAACTCTTCCAATGTCTTAGAAATTGTAAATCATATTTCATTGTGGGACTAAAGTTAGTAAGGTAACATGGGTCATGTTTATTAAGGCCTGGATTTGCTATTTGTTCTGTCCTGGACAGGAGTGACCTGTAGGCTTTTTATTTATTTATTTATTTATTTATTTATTTTTTAGTGAGACAGAGTCTCATTTTGTTGCCCTCAGTAGAGTGCTGTGGTGTCTTAGCTAATAGCAACCTCCAACTCTTGGGCTTAAGCGATTCTCTTGCCTCAGTCTCCCAAGTAGCTGGGACTACAGATGCCTGCCACAACACCCAGCTTTATTTGTTTTGGTAGCGATGGGGTGATGGGGTTTTCCTCTTGCTCAAGCTGGTATCAAACCTCTGAGCTCAGGGCAATCCACCTGCCTCGGCCTCCCAGAGTGCTAGGATTACAGGTATGAGCCATCACACTTGGCCAACCTGTAGGCTTTTTGCATAGCCTAAACCTTCTCAGATGATGGAAAACATTGGACTATTTATTTATTTATTTATTTAAGATAGAGTCTCACTCTGTTGCCCTGGATAGAGTGTCCAGTCCCAAGTAGCTGAGAATACAGGCGCCCACCACAACCGCCGGCTGGTTTTTCTATTTTTAGTAGAGATTGGTCTCTCTTGTCTCAAACTCCTGACTTCAAGCAATCCACCCACCTCCCAGAGTGCTAAGATTGCAGGCATGAGTCACCACGCCCCGGCCAACATCGAACTCTTTAAATGTAAATGGTGTTCACAGTTTTCTGGCTGAGTACTCACAATCAATAAGAAAGCATTATGAACCAAATTTGACAACAGAAGTTCTCTCTCTTTTTCTTTTTTTTTGAAAACAATGGCAAGGCTCCAGTTACTAGAACATGAAATAAGGGAGCCGCCTAGTGGTCAAAGTGTTGCATAGATGTTCTGCTGGGCACCAGAGGACTGGTGACCTTAACTGTTTTATTAACATAAGTGAAAAAAGTAAGGAGTAAAAACAATACTGTAAAAAAACAAAAAGATAAAAGCATTTAACCAAAGGTCCTATTTACCAAATTTATTCTTTTTTTTTTTTAGACAGAGCCTCAAGCTATCACCCTGGGTAGAATGCTGTGGTGTCCTAGCTCACAGCAACCTCCAATTCCTGGGCTTAAGCAATTCTCTTGCCTCAGCCTCCCAAGTAGGTGGGACTACAGCTACTCAATGCCCGGCTATTTTTTGATTGTAGTTGTCATTGTTGTTTGGCAGGCCCAGGCTGGATTCAAACCTGCCAGCTCTGGTGTATGTGGCAGGTGCCTTAGCCACTTGAGCTACAGGCACCACCCCCAAATTTATTCTTACTCTGTTTAAAACCGTGGTGCTGAATGTGGGTAAAACTGGTATTCATTTATTTAAAGTTTTCTGTATTTACATATATAGCACATCCAAATACCGCCTCAACATAATAAAGTTGAGATTTGCCACAAATCTCACAAAGTAAGTTAATACATGATCTGCAGTTAAATTACTTTCGAACACATAGAGTAACTCAAATGGACTCAGAGGCTAAATGAAAATGTACTTTAAACCATTTAAGGCTGGGGCAGCACCTGTGGCTCAAGGGAGTAGGGCACCAGCCCCATATACCAGAGGTGGCAGGTTCAAACCCTGCCCCGGCCAAAAAAAAAAAACCAACAAAAAAAAAAACATTTAAAACTGGGCACAGTGGCTCACACCCATAATCCTAGTACTCTGGGAGGCCAAGGTGGGTAGATTGCTTAATCTCATGGATTCAAGATCATCATGAGCAAGAGTAAGACCCTGTCTCTAAAAATAGTTGGGTATTGTGGCAGGCGCCTGTAGTCCGAGCTACTTGGGAGGCGGAGGCAAGAGGATTGCTTGAGCCCAAGAGTTTGAGGTTGAGCCCAAGAGTGGGAGCTATAATACTAGGGCCCTCTCAAAACAAACAAACAAAATAATTTTAAAATGACTATTTTTGGTATCACTATATTGCTCATTAAACATTAGTACTTCAGGAATAGAAAAAACTGACAGTACTCCTTCCCTGATGCAAAATTCTGACAGTCTAGTCAGGAAATTAAGTAAGTCCAGGCACAGTGGCTCATCCCTGTAATCCTAGCAATCTGGGAAGCCCAGGTAGGAGGATCTCTTGAGCTCAGGAGCTCAAGACCAGCCTGAGCAAGAGTGAGACCCTGTCTATACTAAAAATAGAAAAATGAGCTGGGCATTGTGGCAAGCACCTGTAGGCCCACCTTCTCGGGAGGCTGAGGCATGAGGATTGCTTGAACCCAGGAGTATCAGGTTGCTGTGAACTAGGCTGATGCCACAGCACTTTAGCTTGGGCAACAGAGTGAGACTCTGCCTCAGAACAAAAAAAAAAAAAAAAAAAGAAAGAAAAAGAAAAAAAGTAAGTTGCTTATAAACTGTAAAGTACAGATGGAGGAAGATAAGGTTAGAAAGATATGTTGCTCTTGCAGAGTAGACAACTTGGAATTTCTGGTTGAGGAGCTTGAACCTGGTGACCTGGTAATAACATTGACAAAAATTGCTTAGAGTAAGAATAAACCCAAAAGGACGAGCCAGTGCCTTTCATAACAGTTCATAGTGGGGTTTTGAAACTTAGCTAAGATGAGGCAGTGGGAGTTAAGAGAAACAGATAGTTTTTATCTTTTTTCCTTTAACATTTCTAAAAGTGAGATGTGACTCAAAAGGAGCATCACCAAGCATCATGGATAAGCCAATTTAAATAACTTATTACTTAAAAAATAAAAAGAATGCTTACTTTGAAAACCCCCAGAGAGTTGTGAAGTTTCATGTGACATCTAAAGAGAATAATGAGTTTCTTCTTTCTCTTTCTTCTCTCTCTCTCTCTCTCTCTCTCTCTCGGCTCAGGCTAGAGTGTAGTGGCTTCATAGATCACTTTAAACTCACACTCCTGGGGTCAAACAATCCTCCTTCCTCAGGCTCCCACATTTCCTAAAATAGTTTTTTACTTAACGGATTAAAGCACATTCCCTATGACATCTTACATAAGTGACTGATTGGCTGATAGTTGAATCATCACTGGAAAGGTTGGTAAACAAAGGAAAACTTCCCTTTTACCTGTTCCCTCTATGACGGTTTTTTAAAAAATTAAACATGAGTATGAATAAGGGGTGCTTGTTTCCTTGAATAGTAAATTGTTTTGGGGTTTTGCCACCTTCCTTTCTAATTAAGTAGAGAGCAAAAGAAGAACTCTAGGGTTAGGAAGTTAAGCTGGTTGAGGACTTGAAGGGAGAGGGAAGCCCTGGGAAAGACAAGGGTAACTCTTCTTGGAAGATCACATATCTACAGTTGGTACAACCCCTTCACCATCTTTCCATCATCTGCCACATAGGAAATATTTTTGTTTTTGTTGTTCCTTTCAAGGCTGTTCTTTATACTCACTTTTATAGGACAGATACAGAGCCAGCTCCAATGTAGTTTATACTGTGTGCAACAAGTTAGTCTAAAAAGTCATTCATTCAAAAAGATCAAACTGACTTACCTAGGGAAGGCTCTGTTCTTGAAGCATTTCAATTGCAGAAATTTCCTGGGTAGGCCTTATGTCCTCCGCAAGATGGCCTATGTTTCTGGAGGGCAGGAATTATATTAAGCTTTTTGGTATCTCTCAGTATAGCAACAATTCAATTTTGAAAAAGTAATAATCTATCAAAATGAAAGCTGCCAAAATTTAGAATTACCCTTCAATCTGAAAAACACCATAGAATAAGGAGGAAGATTAATCACTAGCTTAAGTTAGTCCTTTACAGAGAAGAATATAAACTGGGAAGATACATCAGATAGGTGTGGTGTAAATGAGAATTTTACTTGTGGAAAGTCATTATTAAAAGATTGAGGTCATTATTATGGTTTTTTTTGTTTGTTTGTTTTGTTTTTGAGACAGAGTCTCACATTGACATCCTGGGTAGAGTGCTGTAGCATCATAGCTCACAGCAACTCAAACTCTTGGGCTCAAGCAATTCTCTTGCCTTAGCCTCCGAAATAGATGTGACTACAGGCACCTGCCAAAACGCCTGGTTATTTTTAGAAATGGTCTCACTCTGGCTTAGGCTGGCATTATTATGTTTTTAACAGATTATCACATTTCCTCTAAGGATGTTTAGTTATCATTTTGAGTATTACATAGTGGGTTCTGTGGAGAACTGCCAAGTTTTCCTGTAACATTATAACAGATCATAAGGTTAGGCCTGCAAGTCAAAACAAAGAGGATACCTAAAATCTGTTATCCCTCAAATAAGAATTATTTAAGGTGACAACAGCACCTATGGGAGTAGGCCATATTTTTCCATCAGCAAAAATTCCCTTGGCATCTAGGTAAAAGTGGCTGAACACCTTTTAAAATATTGTTGTGCCAAGGACTGAGAAAGAATCCTATTCCAGAGCACTAAACTAACACATGAAATTAATCTGGAGACAATAACAAGTGCTCTCACAAACTCATATTCCATTGGCCTAGAAATACAAAGGTCTAACCAAAAAAGGTTATTTGATGATGTGAAACACAGACGCAATATTAAGCAAATTGACTTGGGAGGCTGAGGTGGGCAGATTACCTGAGATCACAGGTTCAAGACCAGCCTGAGCCAGAGCGAGACCTTGTTTCTAAAGAAAATAGCCCAGCATTGTGGCAGGTGGCTGTAGTCCCAGCTACTTGGGAGGCTGAGGCAAGAGGATCATTGAGCCCAAGAGTTTGAGGTTGCTGTGAGCTATGATGCCATAGCACTCTACCAAGTATAACAAAGTGAGACTCTGTCTCAAAAAAAAAAAAAAAAATTAGGCCAATTGAAATATTAATGCTTGTTTTGGTTCCTTATAACTTTTTGACACCCTGTTCCATGTATGTTCCTGGCTACTCTTAACTACTAAATCATTTTTTTTTTTTTTTGAGACAGAGTCTCACTATGTCACCCTTAGTAGTAGAGTGCCATGGTGTCACAGCTCACAGCAACCTCAAACTCTTGGGCTTAAGCAATTCTCTTGCCTCAGTCTCCCAAATTGCTGGGATTACAGGCGCCAGCCACAATGCCCAGCTATTTTGTTGTTGTTGTTGCAGTTGTCATTATTTAGCTGGCCCAGGCTGGGTTCAAACTGGCCAGCCCCGGTATATGTGGCCAGTGTCGTAACAACTGCGCTGGTAAGTGCTGACCCTAATAAATCATTTTTTTTTGAGACAGAATTTTATTTTGTTGCCCTACAGTGCCCTGGTGTCATAGCTCACAGCAACCTCAAACTCTTAGGCTTAAGTGATCCCCTTTCATCAGCCTCCCGGGTAACTGGGACTACAGGTGCCCACCACAATGCCTGGCTGTTTTTGGAGACAGAGTCTCACTCTAGGTCAGGCTGATCTCAAATTCCAGAGCTAAGGCAATCTACCAACTCGCCCTCCCAGAGTATTAGGATTACAGGTGTGAGCGCCTGAATCATTTTAATTTTTATTTTTGAGTTTCTTTTGCCATAGACTATAGTCCAAAGCAAAATGAAAATGTGTTACAATATCATGACTTACCAATTTTGTAACTTTATAAAAGATGAATAATAATTCATATTTCACAGGATTGCTGTGAGGATTATCAACAATGTATGCAGAATAACTAACAACTCCTGGCATATAATAGGTGGTCAAAAAGTAGCAAGAATTATTCTAACTTCAATGTTTTTTTTTTGGAGATAGTCTCACTTTGTTGCCCTGGGTAGAGTGCCATGGCATCATAGCTCACAGCAGCATCGAGCTCTTGGGTTCAAGTTACCTCTTGCCTCAGCCTCCTGAGTAGCTGGGACTTTAGCCGCCCATCATAACACCTGGCTATTTTTAGAGATGGGGGTTTCACTTTTACTCAGGCTGGTCTCGAACTCCTGAGCTCAGGTGATGCACCCATCTCAGCCCCTGAGAATGTTAGGATTACAGGTGTGAGCCACTGTGCCTAGCCTTAGTTGATTATTTTTTGATATATCATACTGAATTATGGAAGTTGTATAACACAGACCGTTTACTATTCTAATGCAAAATATCTAAAAATACCATACTGACAATCATAATTTCTGGTGACCCTCAAAATAAAACAACACAATTATTGTTGTCATTAATATGATCTTTAATAAATGGAATAATGCACCATTTTACAGCAAGCCTGTTTTAAACCTAAAGAACTGTCTTAAAATCTCCTTCTCCAATCTCTCTGTATCAATACAATCTTTTATTTTAGGTTTATATATATCAAAGCATTTACTTACACTTACTCATAGAAAACTCTTTAGTGGCTTAATTAATGTCAGCTTTCATAGTGGCATCCACAGATAATACAAAAGAAAAGTGATCTGCTTTAATTTGTACTCACACTGATCCATCAAACACAGCTTACACAGCATAGCAAGGTTTCAGACAGCTTATACAAAAGCAAAATAACTGAAATTATCCATAAATTCATATATGATATTCCATCTGAAATGTAAGAGCAAAACACACCAACAAAAGATACCCGTTAACAAGAAAAAGTGTTCTGAGGAAGTGCCAATATTTTCTAGCTTTTCTTTTTACAGAAAAGCATCCTCAGAAATGAATACTCTGTAGCTTATGTTTCTCCTGCTCATTCAGAAAAAGCATGGCAGCTACATATCTCCATGTTTTAGTCACTACCACACCCTAAAAGTTAGTGTATTTTACATGTATCCATGTATCTTGATTTGAAAAATTATCAACAGAAAACAAAGGATTCCAGCTTACATAAACATTTACACAATATAATCTTTATAGAAACAAAATGACAAGGCATACACAAATTGCTTAAATAAATAAATGTGGGCAGAAAGAAGCCAAAGAAGTCAAGCAAGTCAATGTTAAACTGGGACCCTATCTATTTTTGAACTGCATCTTTTAGTAATTTAGTTTTCTTATTGTTGAACGTCTTTAAAAATATGATTCCCTTATATACTTGAAAGGACTGGTATAAGGTGAAGAACCTGAGACAAGAGATGGGTTATAAGTAACATAACAATTTTAAGCTTGAACTTGGGATTTTAAGTAACAATTCAGAGCGTGAACTTGCCTGATTTAAAGAAAATTTTGTTTGGATCTGACAAGGTGATAAATAGGTTACCATAGGTTACTTGTAACACTAAAACCATCTTCTCAAAACGATACAAGTTTACTAAAGTCATAAATAACACCATAAACTCATTAACTCACTCTTAGAAAAAAGTTCTATATGTTTAATTATCCATTAAAAAGTTTTATTTCAGAGAAATTAGTTTACTAAGTTCTCTTTGAAAAAAAACAAAATGAAATAATTTGTCCCATATCATATATAGCTACTTGACCAAAGAACAAAAATGTTACACATTTTAAGTCAATGCTTCAACTTTAAGGCCTAAATTTGCTGCAACATGTAGCCAATAGTTGAGTCATTCCTTCTATTCAGTAATTAAGAACTAGGCAAATTTTTACCATTAATGAAATTTGATATTAAGTCTATGTAAATTAAGTCAAATAATAAAATGAAACCGTGAACAAACTGTGCAACACTTCAAATACTCAACTGGATCTAACTGCTTGTTTGCTACCAATTGAACTTTTTCAATGTACAAATGGATGAAAGGGACCCTGAGTTTTTAAGTAATAGTGTGTCTATAGAGTGAGTCTTAAGCATGAAGATGTATCTGAAACCTTAAGTACAAATAAAATGAGTAAGATCCAAGTTGCTGTTTAAAAATGAAAAAAAAAAAATCAAGTTGTAGTTTCAAATACACTAATTTGCTTAAAAATTCAATCATAAAATGGACACTTTAATCATGTGATTTAGTTGTAAAGATTCCTTTTCTCTTACTCAGATTTTAATATGGGTTTCAAGTTAAGTTTTTAAAAATGAATTGTGTATGTTCATAATGTTTAACAGTAACACTACAAACATCATAGTAATAACAGAATTGGCATTTTTAAGATACAAAGGTTTATTTGGGGCATCATTTTGATATATAGCATAAATTCTTTGAATTATTTAGTTTCAAGTGTATCTGCTACAAGATAAATTTCTAGTTTTTTTATATGCACATTCAACTTTAATCAGTCACTTAAAAGTTAAATGAAAGTTGTTATAGTTAAGTGTATGTGGCAAAATAATTAAGTATTTCAAAAGTGGTCTACAAAAATGTTCATAGATAATGCCAGATTAATGTAGGGTTTGCTTTTGAAAGTTAATCTTGCATTTAGTATTTAATATAATAGTTGACACACAAAAATATATAAAATTGTTGTGGTTCAATTATAACACTAAGTTTGCTGCAATATAGGTTAAAAAATTTTAATGGCAAAATAGTATACAGTTCTCATGCATGGCTTTTTAGTCATAACCAGAATATAAAATCACTAAACTCCACAATTTAATAGCAAATATTATATTATATGAAAATTAAGTGCTGATTTGATGGTCGTCTGATGGTTAAATCCATTGTCAAACGGTAACTTCTTCTTAACTTAATTCTATCAAATTATTGAACTATTACTTAACTGAAGTAATGAGTTTGAATATAACATAAAATATAATTTTATGTGTTAATTATAAAGTCATTAAAGTTGGTTGAGAAGAAAAAGCTAAAGTAACTAAATCAGTTTTGTCTTGAAGAACTTAGATGTTAATTTAGAAGCCTGAAGCATACTGAAGAATACCAGTGTTAGGGAAGATGAACAACTGCTATTTTTTTTTCTATTGGCGAGGAGAAATGGATTTAAAATGAAATAGGAGGGAGACAGAATAGATATGAAGAAAACTTGGCTGACCCAGAAGACTGCAAGTCAGATAACGAAGGAACAGAGTAAGTCAGACATGAACTATGAGGTGGTTTAAGGTAAGTGATGGGTATGTGCACTGAAGTGCCCTGTGATTTCCTCTTTCCTTTTATGTTAATCTGGAAACTTGTAGAAAAATGTTCTTTTGATAATTTCTGTGTAACTACCTCAATGATTTGCCGGTTTATGTAATCAAGGGATGTATTTAGTACGGAACCATGCAAGATAGTTTTGGGTAAAGTTTGCATAGTTCATAATCTAAAAGTCAGAACATAATTTTAGCTGCTGAAGAATAAACCAGTAAACAGAATGAATGTCATCTCAGTCTCCTAGAGTGTATGTGGGAAAGTTAACACAATTTCTCAAACGACTGGTCTAGATAATCAATAAACGTGTGTGTACAGATTCTAACTTTAAAGAGTTAGCTGAGAGATAAAGTAATAAATACATACAGCAATCTGTGAATAGTTTAATAAACTACATATAACTGGTAGTAAGTTAAACATTAATTTTAAAATGCTGTATAGAAATATAATCTCATCTCAAATCTAGGGGTTAACAGCCTCCGATAAAATATTTATGTCCTGTATTTAAAAAAAAAAAAAAAAAAAAAAAAGATCCTGTCGCTCCCTGTGGACAGATATGGAAGCAGCCCCAGAATATGGATTTAAATCAAAGAGGAAGACACAGGGCAATGCAAATCATATGCTACTTTGTGCACTTAAAAAGTGGGATGGAATAAAGATGTAATTGCATTTGCACCAACACTGGAGTGATACAGGAGAAGCTAATATATGTAGTTACATATCCAGGCTAGTGAAGTGGGGAACAGCCACCAG
>CAUYRH010140989.1:0-30666 GCA_963574655.1 Perodicticus potto
CCACGGTCACACAAAACCACGGTATACCATAACCACCCCAAAACTTTAAACTTTTTAATTTTCCATACCGTGTTTAAAACAATTATTTAAATATTATACGACCATATTGCAAATTCCCCCCCCCCCCCCGCCTTTTGTTTAGAAAAAAACAAGATCTAGTTCTATTGTCCTTGCTATACTTGAACTCCTAAGCTGAAGCGATCCTCCTAAGTAGCTGGGACTACAGGCATGTTCTGTGGTGCCCAGCTTTGTTTCTCCAACAAAGCTGGTCTTGGTACAGGCAGTCTGAGAACTCCAGGAAGGTCCTGGAAGTAGTTTTCTCAGATTCTTGAGACCAGGACTTACCAGGACTTACCTAGGATTTGTTGCCAGGAAAATATATCCTTAAATATCAGTTCATGAAATTCTAATTGGCACCTTAGATGTTTAGACCAGAAGCAGACTTAACAGCTAGGTTCACAAACTTGTGATAACTAGATTCATACGCTTTACCTGCCTAAAGCTTCCAAGAGAAGCATTTAAATGCTTTGGCTCACACCAGGGAAGAGTGGTGTTAGCAAACTATAGCCTATAGTCCCAAGAGATCTACCACCTGGTTGTGTATACCCCAAGAGCTAAGAAAGGTTTTTGCATTTTTTAGTACTTTTGGAAGGTCCAAAGAAGAATAATATTTGTGACATATGAAAATTATATGAAATTCAGATTTTAACACCCATACAATTTTACTAGGATTCAGCCATGCTCATTCCTTTGCAGCCACCTTGTCTGTGGCTGCTTTTGCCCTGCAGTGGCAGCATTATTGAATAGTTGCAGCAGAGGCCATAAGTCCTGTAGAGCCTCAAACGTTTATTATCTGGCTGTTCACAGGAAAAGTTTGCCCACCCTTGGCTTAACATATTTGTTCTTTGTGTCTCAGTGTGCTGGTAACAGAGAGGGAAACCTGTTGGTTGATAAACTAATTCTAGAAAGACCCATGTTTCAAAGTAACTTCTGTGGGTATCTATCTGCAGGGAGGAGTCCTGGCTGCATCCTGTGACTCATTCAGCTGGTCATTTATAGAATAGTAAACAGATTAAGAGAAATACTAAGTGGACAAGTTTGGTTATCTGTCTACTGGAATAAGAAGAAAACCGTGATCTTGGCCTCTGTTGCTACACATAGCAATTTAGGATTATATGTCCTTAAGATTAATTTGGGAATTTTATTCACAGAACCAACACAGGGTAGTTTACTTGGTAAATTCTGCCCATAAAAGTGTTTTGTTTTGTTTTTTATTTTATTAATTGTACATCCTTATGCTATTTAAAAATGAGTTGACCCAGGCTCAGTAGCTGACACTTGTAATCCCAGCTCTTTTAAGAGGCTAAACTGAGAGAATGGCTTGAGGTCAGTTTAAGACCTTGCAGGGCAACATATGAGACCCATGTGTCCACCAAATTTTTTTTTTTAATTATCCAGGCACAGTAGCATTCCTGTAGTCCTAGCTACTTGGGAGGTTGGGGAGGGAGGATCAGTTGAACCTAGGAGTTCAAGGCTACAGTGAGCTATGATCAGGCCACTTTTCTCTAAGCCTGGGTGACAGAGCAGGACGTCTTTTAAAAAAGGAAAAGGAGGTGGGAGGAAAGTCATGGTGTTGTGTAACAGTACTTTTTCTTTATACATAAATAATGGATCAGAAAAAGTCCAATTTATGTAACTTGATACTATCTCAGAGACAGAATGTGACATGACCCCTACTTAAAGCTGTCACCATCATCTTTAATCATGTTCTAAACTGTTTCCTATCCTTAATGTTCAATAGCAAAGACTTTTTAATCTCAAAAATGAATTCAGAGTATTTATTAAAGTCTGTAGGCAAGAGCAGAAATGAATATATGATTATATATATCCATTAAAAGTTCATGAAGCATGTTCAGACATTACATTCTATGTGCTGTACTTCTAATAGTCTAACACAGGGCAGAAACCTTTATCACATCTTTTCCCTCACTATTTGGTAGAAAAGCATTGTTAAGCAATACCAGTGAAAGAAAGGAAATGGTTATCATGAACTTGTTGCTAACAACATAATTTGATGGTTTTGTGATTTTTTTCCTCTTTTCTTTTTTTTTTTTTTTTTTTTGTAGAGACGGAGTCTCACTTTATCGCCCTCAGAGTGCCGTGGCATCACACAGCTCACAGCAACCTCCAGCTCTTGGGCTTAGGCGATTCTCTTGCCTCAGCCTCCTGAGTAGCTGGGACTGCAGGCGCCCGCCACAACGCCTGGTTATTTTTTTGTTGCAGTTCGGCTGGGGCCGGGTTTGAACCCGCCACCCTCAGTATATGGGGCCAGCGCCCTACATACTGAGCTACAGGTGCTGCCCTGGTTTTGTGATTTTAAAAATACATCTGGGCTTGGTGATTTACACCTATAATCCTAGCACTCTGGGAGGCTGAGTTGGGTAGATCACTTGAGCCCAGGAGTTGGGAGACCAACCTGAGCAAGAGTAAGACTCCATCTTTACTAAAAATAAAAAACTTAGCTAGGATTCCTGGTGAGTGCCTGTAGTGTGAGCTACTCAGAAGGCTGAGGCAGGAGGATCACTTAACCCTAGGAGTTTGAGGTTGCTCAAATGAACTGTGATGACACCACTACACTCTACCTGGGGTAACAGAGACTCTGTTAAAAAAAAAAAAAAAAAAAAAAGGAGGCGGCTGCCTGTGGCTGAAAGGAGTAGGCGCCGGCCCCATATGCTGGAGGTGGCGGGTTCAAACCCAGCCCCAGCCAAAAACTGAAAAAAAAAAAAAAAGACTATATAGATCTGGAATTAATTAGGTAATTATTTTACATTTATATCTTTATAAGATACAGTAGGCTATTTATAGCGAACATTCAGTGGTGACAAATTTCTATGAAGTGTTATAAAAGCAAAAATTGTGGAACGTTGTCATCTTTAACAGTAGGAGTATAGGTAAATAACATCAATGAAACTACATTTTCCAGCTTGGGGACATTTTTAGACCAGAAATATTGCTTATGCAAATGAATTTATTATCTACTGTTGTGTTAATCTAACAACTCATTGCAAGCTGAGTTAATATGATGAAACTAAATTAGTGGTAGTTGATAATTTAAAAGCAAGAATAGCAGCAATTTATAACTTTTGCTATCTCAAGGTAGTACTATTGATGAATGATAAAGCTTCTTTCAGAAAATTACAAAATTCCAATCAGGAGCTTTGCAGCATTATCAAGCATGACCTTATCATGCTTTAGTAACACTAATCTTACTTTGCGAACACCGAATTTTAGAAAGCTTTATTACCTTGCTTATTACTAGTACATAGCTATTTGTCTACTTAGGGGAATTTCAGGATTTTAAATTGGAAGTAGATTCATTTCTCCAGTCATTGAGGACAGAGGGCTTTCTCCTGTGTGAGGTGGAAATGTGAGGGCAGAGTAGAGCTCCTTCTTGCTTGTCACCTCTCATCACATTCCTGGTTTTTTCTATACTAACAAAAAAAAATCTGTTTCCCATTATAAACTGGAGGGTCTTTCACTTTCTTTCTTTTGTGTAGGAGGATTTATGATTTATGTCCTTTTTATGTGCAAAGATATGCTCGAACTTTCACTAATATTTTATTTCTATTGCATATTATGTAAGATTTCATCTCTTACCTCACTGGCCAGCACTTCCTACTCTGGCTGAGTACTCTGCAGCTTTGACTTGGCACTGGAGGGTGTGTCCCACACACAGGCCTTTTCTCTGCCCTTGCTCTCTAATGAGCTTCCCGGCTTTCTCCTCAACTTGGCTGTTGACTCACAAACATGTGTTTGAAACCCCTCCTTGGAGCTCTGGGCTTTTTTATTTAACTGCTCTCTTTTCCCCTTGGATATTTAATCAGCATCACAAATATAACATACCAAAAACCCAACTTTGATTCCCTGCCTTTTCCACTCCCAGTGTTCTTCCCCTGGTCTTTCCTATATTTGTAAATGGCAACTTTGTTCATTTTGCTGATTAACCAAAAACATTGGCATCATCCTTACCCTTCTCTTTGTCTCACACCCCACTTCTAATCAGTCAGAAAATCCTTTGATTCTACCAAAAAGCACGTCCAGAATATCTACCTCTGTAAGTCAGCTGGCATCATCTGCTGTAGATCTTGATAGTCACAACTTTGGTCACTATAGGTCTAAGATCCTATGTCCATTTTTTTCTGTTTTTCACAACATAGCTAGAATGATCTTTCTTTGGTTTCCCATCACTTTCAGAATAAAAATCCAAAGTTCTGGAAGTACTTTTGTCTCCTCTCCAACCTCCCCACTCACTGTTCTTTCTCAGTTTCAACTGCTTTGACTTTCTTGCTTTTTTCTCTTGATGTTTAACCTCTGCCTGGATGCCCTTCACCCTGACAAAGTACCTGACAGAGCCTGTGGGGGCGTGTGTGTCTGTGTCTTCCTTCCTTCACTGGGATCCAGGCTCACTGCCTACCAAGGACTGCCCCATCCCAGGCAATCTACAACAGTACCACTAGTGGGGATGAGCACTCAGGAAATAGTTCTTGAATGAATGAATGCATGCATGTGTGAATAAGTGATTTTTTAAAATTATTTTGTTATAATGATTATGATATTTCATAACCATAGTTACTTAGATCTAATTGAACATCACTGGTTTTATTGCTCGCTAGTTTTTTTACATAGTTTTCATCAAATCTAAAATGCACTTTTTGGTCTTACCAGACTGAAGGTTTGTTTTCACACAGCTATGTCATGACTGCCCCCTGTCTGACAGTGACTGACAGCTCCAGCAATGTAAGATCTTTCCCAAGTTCTGAAAGGGTATAGTATGAAAAAATACCTTAGAACTTGTTTTTAGAATTAGTGAAACAGGTATATTAGATATTCCCCATCTTGAAATATCCTGATTCAGTTTTCCCCCTGATTTAACTTTTCCTTAAAGGGATAATTTCCAAAAAGGGTACAAGAATACTATAAAGTAGACTGGGTGTGGTGGCTCACACCTGTAATCCTAGCACTCTGGGAGACCGAGGTGAGTGGATTGCTTGAGCTCACAAGTTCGAGACAGCCTAAACCAGAGTGAGACCTCATCTCTTAAAATAGCTGGCCATTGTGGGGGGTCACCTGTAGTCCCAGTTACTCAGGCGGCTGAGGCAAGAGAATTGCTTGAGCCCAAGAGTTTGAGGTTGCTGTGGGGTATGATGCCACGGCACTTTACCGAGGGCAACAAAGTAAGACTCTGTTTCAAAAAGAAAGAATACTATAAAGTGTGGCCGATGGCTTGCACAAACTATTCTGTAATCTTTCCCCATATGACTTCTAGCACCCCGCTTGTATTAGAGAAGTATGATGCTGATGTGATTCTCTTTGATTATTGCTTCTCTTTCAGCCATCTTCATATAATTCAGAGAAGATCTATTTGTCCTCCTTGTCACTTCAGAGTTTTCTTGCATAATTTCCATTCTTCTGTTTTTGCTTTGCCTTTTGGCTGTGGAAAGAGTGAGACCTCTTTCAACTGTGGAAGGAATAAAAGCCTGCTGCTTGGCTAAATGGGCAGGATAGCCAGCCAGGAGGTCAGAGGCTCTCTGTGAGTCAAGGTGGCTGCAGCTGGGTATGCGGAAGAAATTCATTCCACTTCCTTGTCAGGGTTCCAGATGGTTATTTTCTATTCTGCTACAATTAGTAATTCTTACCCTCTTTTTTGTCTCTCTTGGCTTGAAGTCTTTCTTTCTAGAATTCTGAATTGACTTTTCCAGAAGTTATTTGAGTCTGACTTTGTTTTTCCTCCTTGGGAAAAGAAGTTGTGACAAATTGCTTAGTTCCTTACGCTAAGTGGGAATGATGGCTTCAACACAACATCTGTTCCCTTGGTGTTTTATGTCAATGAAATTGTTAATGGTTTTATGAACTAAAAGTTCTTAGCACTTCTTAATATATACAGAGATACATAATATCTCTTTGTGCTTTGGCAGCAGACTTCTTGTAATAACAGAAAATTAATTGTTTTTGGTTCATTCTAGACCTCATTTCTTTATGTAATATATAAAGAGGAAGGATTCACCACAAAGCACTCAGACCATTTTTATGGACTATGAATTATTGCCTCATTTCAGTTTGTTTGTTTGTTTGTAGAGACAGAGTCTCACTTTATCACCCTCGGTAGAGCGTGGTGGCGTCACAGCTCACAGCAACCTCCAACTCCTGGGCTTAGGCGATTCTCTTGCCTCAGCCTCCCGAGTAGCTGGGACTACAGGGCCAATCACAACACCCAGCTATTTTTCTGTTTTGCAGTTCGGCCGAGGCCGGGTTTGAACCCGCCACCTTCGATATATGTGGCCGGCGCCACCCTCATTTCAGTTGTTTTGAAAAAGATTCAGGGTTTACCTGGGCTTGATTTTAGTCAGCCAGTGTTTCTTTGTTAAGTAACGGAAGTTGGGGAGAAGCCGTACAACTTAAAAAGTTTGTTCTTTTTTATTTCATGGGACCTTTTGTGAGATGTTTAGGATTCTATGCTTGATTGGTTATCATTGTTCAAACTTTGAGTGTTCTAAGGTAATTTTTTAACTAACATTTAATTCCCTTTTTCTCTAGCTTTCACAAAGTTGATCACAGTAAATGGACAAGAATATCATCTTCAGCTTGTAGACACAGCGGGGCAAGTAAGTGACCTCTGGCATCTCAGAATCTTGTATAGCCTTTCTAATAGTCCTGGCTGTAGCACTGATTTTTAAACACAGCAGCTGTGCCATGAAAACCCTTCATGCTGTTTACAGATAGTCCCTGCATTAACTGGGTTGACTTATGGTTTCTCCACTCTACAGTGAGCTTATTGGGAGTATTGAATGCATTTTCAACTTAGGATATTTTCAGTTTATAGTAGGCTTATTGGGATCCTATCATAAGTCAAAGGAAAATCTGAATATTAATATGCTGTCTACTTACTTCGTCTTTTCTTTTCTAAGACAGTTATTTAAATAACTTGTTTTTCTATTTTAGAATTATTTTAAATGTATTCTTAACATTGTGAAAGTAATTGTTTATTACAGTATAGTGGTTTTCTATTTTCTAAACTTTAATTCTATATTAGAGAATCATTAGTGCTTTTTCTCCCCATGTATAATAATAATAATGTGTTCTCCTATATTAAGATCAAAAGTACATCTTTTCTAGGGGGAAGGAATGATAAGGGCACAGGGCAGAAAGGAGCTGATTTCATCTTTTGAGGACTTGGACCTTAAACCACCAATTTGGTTAGAGTCTAAGATCCAATTTGAGTTGTGCCTTTAGTTTATATAGTTAAATTATCTGGTGAATGGCTATGAGAGTGATGACTGGATTAGGGAATGCTGATTTGATTTACTAGACAGTAGGTAATTGCTGAAGGTTAAGTTAGTCACCAAAAAAGGTACTTATAGATTAATTAATGCAGCAGCAGTGTGGAATGACTTGCTAGTGGGGTGACTAGAAGCAGAGTGGAAAAAAAAATGAGTACTTGAATCAAAAAAGTCCCTTTTGACAGCTTAGCTGCCCCATTACCATTGTACACAGTCCTGCCTTTAATAGAAACCATTCTGTCAGACTGAAGCGATCCCTATTCACTAGAGACTATGGAGCATACAGAAGCCGTGTTCTGCTTACTCTTCTGCCTTTGTGTCTTGTGACTGACAAAGAATCAGACCTACATAACATGACAGGTCCTGTGGGTTTAGAGTGAATTCTGTCTGCTTTATGTTTTGAAGTTAATGTAGAAGGAAAGTGTGGCCCCTTGTGAAATAAGAAAATAGCTGTATTGAGAGTAGGAGTGATGGCTCACGCCTGTAATCCTAGTACTCTGGGAGGCTGAGGTTGGTGAATCACTTGAACTCTAGAGTTCCAGACCAGTCTGAGCAAGAGTGAGATCCCATCTCTAAAAATATAGCCAGGTATTGTGGTGGGCTCCTGTAGTCCCAGCTACTCAGGTGGCTAAGGCAAAAGAATCACATGAGCCCAAGAGTTTGAGGTTGCTATGAGCTGTGACACCACCACGGTACTCTACCCAGGGTGACAGAGCAGGACTTGGTCTCTAAAACAAGAAGAAAGAAAATAACTGTATTGAGAAGTGTAAGCACTGGAGAAAACCATGGAGTTTGCATTTCAGATGCTTTGAAGAAAATAAAACAAATGTGTTTGTCTCTTTGTGCTTATACACAGAGCTAAACATATGCCTCCCTCATCCACCCTACTCACTCCCACTTGGCGGTCAGTATAATGTACTTTAGCAATCAAACATCTTTATGGTTTCACTAGATCAGAGTTATCTGGGCTTCTGTTGGGACCAGGGAGCCAATGGAAGTCTCTCAAGGACCCATGATATAGATGGCACAGCTCATCTTAGAAGTTAGTGGAGAAGAGCTGCAGGTAGGAAATTACGTTGGATTCTTAGAGTTTGTATCTTTCTTTCAGAGTTAACTGGCTAAGTAAACCAAGGCATTTGGTGAGGGAAGAGAGTGCTAGTAATAATTATGCTGGGACAATAGGTGTAAACCTAAGAGTCTCCTAGGCAAAGAAATGTAGCCATTCTGTCTGTAGTGTGACCCTGACACTGTCAAGATTTCAGTTTGCTTTTACTTGGAATCTTCAAGCTTCTAAAAAAAACGGAGGATAGGATGTAAATTGAATAATGGCTTCCATGTAATCTTACTAGAGAAACATTCCATATCAGGCCAGCAGAGGAGGTAGTAATTGGTAGTTGTCTGGATGTGGGCTCTAGAGTCACACTTTGCCTGGGTTTAAGGCCTAGCTTTCTTGCTAATAACCCAGTAACCTAGAGATAGCGAAACCTCTCTGAGCCTCAGCACCTCATCTAGAAAATGGTGGTAACTGTGGTACCCACCTTCACAGGATTATTAGTGTTGAGGCCGAAGAAGATGTGCTCTTTTGTTGTAGAGCTTTGGTGCTACTAAGGCTGGACTGATGGCTTAGCATGTAATCCTGTTGACATTAACAGTGAATGGTGGAAGTGCAGGTATTCTTAAAAGTGGAGAGCTGTCTATGAACATTTCTCTGCAGAGAAAATTTCTTCATAGTGACTCTCTTTATCAAAGTAGAAGATGTGTTCCTCTAAGGTACTGTTTTGTTCTAAGGCATAAAGTGCACTTGGACCCATCAGACATTTTCAAATGTTTTAATGATAGAATAATATAAATAGTGAAACCAAAAGGGAGTAAGTAATATGACTAGCAGTGGTCATATTAGTGGCTCTGTTGCAACTAGCTAAGAGTATTTAAAGAAATATAGCTTGTTTGAATAATTTGTTCTTATTTTAACTAATAGTTGTTGGTTATATTCACAGTGGGAGATAATAAAATAAAAGGTTATTTTAGTATTTAGAATTCATGATCGTAAAACACAGGCATCTCTTTCTGCTGTTTGAAAGTATTGTGGGACAAATTCCTTCAAAAGTAATCTATAGTAAATTTGTTCACTAGCTCTTACACATTTTAGGAGGAGAATTACATAGAGTAAATTGCTTTGTTGTAATATGTAATAACAAATGCTTTTTACAACTTAGTAGTTTGTATCAGTGCATCTATACCACTGTGACATAATTGCCCAGCTAGGGATGATGAGGATGAATATAGTTAGATACAAATTGATTCTTTTTAGATTACATGAAGTATTTTATTTTGGCCTAATTTTGAGGTGAGAACTTGTACTCTAAATGAATAAGAGGCTAGGAATGTGAGGAGGCTTCAGGGCATGGTGGCCAACACCTTTGATCCCAGGTACTTAGGTGGCTGAGGTCAGAGGATTGCTTTGAGTCTAGGAGTTTGAAACCAGCTTGGGCTACACAGTGAAACTGTATCTCTTTAAAAATAAAAATAAAGGGCTGCATCGGTGGCTCAGTGAGTAGGGTGCCGGCCCCATATACCGAGGGTGGCGGGTTCAAACTCAGCCCCGGCAAACTGCAACAAAACATAGCGGGGCATTGTGGTGGGCGCCTATAGTCCTAGCTACTCCGGAGGCTGAGGCAAGAGAATCACCTGGGCCTGGAGGTTGCTGTGAGCTGTGACGTCACAGCATTCTATCGAGGGCGATGGGGTGATTTTCTGTGTCTACTAAATAAATAAATAAAAATAAAAAAGAATGTGAGGGGGCGGCGCCTGTGGCTCAGTGAGTAGGGTGCCGGCCCCATATACGGAGGGTGGCAGGTTCAAACCCAGCCCCACCGAACTGCAACAACAAAAAAATAGCCGGGCATTGTGGCAGGTGCCTGTAGTCCCAGCTACTCGGGAGGCTGAGGCAAGAGAATCGCCAAAGCCCAGGAGTTGGAGGTTGCTGTGAGCTGTGTAATGCCACGGCACTCTACCCAGGGTGATAAAGTGAGACTCTGTCTTTACAAAAAAAAAAAAAAGAAAAGAAAAGAATATGAGGTAGCAGAAGATTTAGCCTATTCTGTGTTAATAATTAAATTCAGTGACAAGTCAGTGGAAATCATCAATTTTATAATGTGTCCAAATTCATATTTTTAAAAAACTTTTTAAAAAAAAATGTATATGGGCCGGGCGTGGTGTCTCATGCCTGTAGTCCCAGTGCTGTGGGAGGCCAAGGCAGGTGGTTTTCCAGTGTTCACAGAGTTCGAGACCAGCATAAGCATGAGTGAGCCAGAGAAAAAGACCCCGTCTCTACTACCAGGAAAGAAGACCGCCTGGCGTTGTGGCGGGCACCTATAATCCCAGCTACTTGGGAGGCAACCGGCAGCCAGCTGAAATTAAAAGCAAAAAAAAAACACAAAAAATTTTTTTCAAAAAAAAAAATGTATCTGATATAAAAGTAAAACAGGACACAAAAGTAAGTAGTAAAACTTAATCGTTCCCACCCCTAGCTGTCTTAGCAGCCCTGCCTATCAATTTCTAGTATATACTTCTAAGATATTTTACACATGTATATACAAATAGGTTTTGAAGCTACTTTTCTACTTTTTCCATTTTATACAAAAAATAATCCATCTCCATCTTAGAGAATATTCCATGTCTATACATGATGACCTCTGTCTTCCCCTCGGCTGTGTGATATTCAGTTGTTTGGCTATGTCATAAGCCAACTACTGATGAGCAGTTTGTTGGCAGTCCTGCTGCCCCTAGCAGTGAATGAGGGGACCTATGTCCCTGCACCCTGACCATGCAATATGTTATAAATCCTTAGATATTTGCCAATCTGATAAGTGAAAAATAACATCCCAGTGTAATTCAGTATGCATTTTTCTTATGCTTTTTCGTGGTTAAGGACATTTGTATTTTCTTTCTGTGAATTATCCTGTCAGTCCATATGCTATGCCGTTTCCCCCTCTTGGGATGGTTAGTCTTTGTTTTGAGAGATTCCTTGATGCGTGAAGAAAATTACCATTTTGTATATGATCTGAGATGCAGGGTTTTGTTTTGTTTTCAATTTGTCTTTTGTTATGGTTTTTGTTTCAGAGGTTTTCAGCCTGAAGAACTTTCTCATTTTCACGTAGTTGAATTTACTAATCTTTTTTTAAGTTGATTTTTAAAAATTTTTCCCATCTACTGTATGCATAGTTTTCATCTTTAAGCCTCTGCTTCCTCTGGAATACATTTTGCCAAGGTGTGAATTAGAGGTCCGGTTTAGCTATCCACCCCCAGTTGGCTCTGTACTTGTCCTATACATCTAGTTAAGGCTTTCTTTTTATCTTTTAGTGATTGAAATGCCAATAGTATCATATATTTCATTCTCATGTATTTGAGTCTTTCTAGATTGCATAGTCTGCTCCATTTAGGAGCCGGTACAGCATTGCTTGAATTACTATGGCTTTATGGTTTCCAGTCACCTGCCCTAACAATGACTATTCTTAGGAAGTATAGTTTCTTTTTTAGTAGTATCAGAATCATATTATATTTTCTATATTAATTTAGTATTAGTCAATAGATATCCTGATGATTCTGCATATTTAAATGCTTTGTTGGGAGTATTTTAAGATTTTCTCCATATGATCATATACTATTTCTTTTTAGGAATGTTATCTCCTGTTTTGGTTGCAGCTGGGGTCTTTCCCCTCATCATACCTCCTAGCTGCTTGTTTTTATACAGTACTTCTTAAACACCATTACTTTTTGATTTCCACATTTTCCCTTTAAGGTAAAGGTAATTTGAATTTTGGAACTACTATAAGTGAACTAGTGACTAAAATCACTTAGGATTTTATTTTCAATCTTATAATATCAAAGAAGTGATAAAACTTAATTGTTTTTGTTTTTATTAAAGAATCATAAGGTAATAATTCTGGGCTATCAGAAACAGTAGTTGTAACTATACTGTGGGTTTGCAAGATTAACAGACTGCTGCTTAACCCAATGGTGGCATGACATGATTTTTCTTTAGTAGTGCTTGGGACATGTGGTATGTTGACAATTACAGTTCAAAATGTTTGTAGGCCAAGCGCAGTTGCTTATACCTGTGATCCTAGTGCTGTGGGAGGCCAAGGTGGAAGGATCTGCTTGAGGCCAAGACTTTGAGATCAGCCTGGGCAAAATAGTGAGACTCTTATCTCTACAAAAAATTAAAAAATTAGCCGAGTGTGGTGATGAATGGCCTATAGTCCAAGCTACTTGGGAGGTTGAGGATTGCTGGAACCTAAGCGTTTGAGGTTGTACTGCTCTCTAGCTGGGGCAATGGAGACCCTATCTCCAAAAAAAAAAAAATTTATACTAGACAATGACACATGCTAATGAAAACTGCATAAGAACTTTTTGTACGCTTTAATAATTCTGTGTCTAAAGCAAAGTTTCAGAAAGAGACTAATACACTGCTATGTAATATAAACCTTCATTTTTAATTAACTCTAAAGTTCAGTAAATGAACTTTTTTGGTCCCCAGGAAGTCAGGATACACTGAGCATAGTGCTTTGATTCCCTCTCTCAAATGCTGGTGGCCGCCATCTAACAACCTGTAGACTGATGCTCAAGCTATTGGGACTGATATGTAGAGAATAGGGTACATAATACTAGGTTAAATAAGAGATGTCTGATTTTCTTAAGTCAGGTTTGATAGTTGGGATCTCTGACATTTCACTGACACTTTCTTCTCTCTCTTTTTTTTTTAGTTGAGAGGTACATCTTCATTCTTTCAAATGTACATTTTGGCTTGTGATTATATTTCATATTTTTTTAGAACAATTTTTGTGTAATCATGGATAAGTCAAAAATTCATGTTATTTTTGAATGTGAGTTCCAATGCAGTGCAGACAGCTCAACAAAGTGTTTGGCAAGGATGTGGCTAAGGAATGCACAGTATGGTGATGGTTTGAGAAGTTCCATTCTGTTGATTTTAATCTTTTAAAAATGAGCCATGTGGGGCGGCGCGTGTGGCTCAGGCATAGTGGCAGGTACCTGTAGTCCCAGCTACTCGGGAGGCTGAGGCAAGAGAGTCGCCTAAGCCCAGGAGTTGGATGTTGCTGTGAGCTGTGACACCACCGCACTCTACCGCAGGCGATAAAGTGAGACTCTGTCTCTACCAAAAAAAATGAGCCATGTGGGCAACCTGAGACCAAGGTGGATCATGATGAGCTAAAAGCTACAGTAGAAGTGAGTCTATCTCAACCTATACATGAATTAGCAGCAAGGTTTAATATTATTCCAGCAATATTGGACCATTTAAAACAAATCTGCAAGGTAAAGAAGCTGGATAGATGGGTTCCCCATGAATTAAACGAGCATCAAAAGATAAGTTGCCTTGAAGTTTTCCTTTCTTTGCTGTCACAACATAAATGCAAATCATTTCTAAACTGTATTGTTACTTGTGATAAAAAAAATGGTTATTTTTGACAACCACAAGTGTTTGGCAGACTGGTTAGATAAAGATGCAGTGCCAAAACACAGTTGTATTCATTACAGAAAGCTAAAGTTGTCTGTTTGGTGGTCCGGCGCTCCTATTATCCACTACAGTTTCATGAAACTTGGTCATTTGATTATGGTGATGTCTACTGCAACCAACTGTGTGACATGATGAGGATGCTTGTGATCAAGCAGCTGAGATTTGTCAACAGAAACAGGCTAAAACCCTAGCAAGACAGTGCTCAACCACATGCTGCACAAACAACACTGCTCAACTACAGAAGCTGGATTAGAAGCTCTCTGTCATCCACCGTGTTCACCAGACCTTACTCTGACTGCCACATCTTCCAAGCTTTGGACGTCTAGCTCTTCAGGCTTCTTCACTGCTGGCATACACAAGCTACCATTAAGATGGCAAAACCACGTCCACAGTGTAGGCACATACTTTGATTAATTGTACTTCTGCTTGTTTGAGATATGATAAACTAAATCTTTAATTCAAAACTGAACATTTCAGATTTATTGACCTAATAATATGACAGTTTCAAATATGAAACTGCAGATTTATGGAATAAACTAGTAGGATTTGTAAATTTATTGTGAGGTGTAAGATTCTGGACTTCTCATCCATAGAAGAAAAGTGGTAGTGCTTGTCCCTTGATACGAGATCACAGGAGCAATCATTTTGCATTTTTTCTATCCTCTTCTCCCAGGAATTAATTATAGATGACATTAGCCCTGCCCTTGAACTTCCAGGACAACCAGAGTTATTTTTCAGTATTGGCCTAAAGCGTGTTATTACCTCCAAACCACTTAAATCTTTAGTGTGTGGGCTATGTTACTAGAATAATAATTGTGATCCATTTTATGTTTTCTTTGATTTACTGTGCTTTCTTGAAGTAGCATGTAGCAGCCTGTATAGCAAATGGCAAGGAGGAGTGAGAGTTATAAGAAACACCTGGATAGCTAGCTCAGTAATGTAACACCTTGGTGCAAAGGGCACGGGGAGGGATTTGGCTCTCCTAACAAATACGAGAGCTCACGAAACGACAGCATCAGTGATTGGCAGTCTCTACGCCTGTGGTGTTGATAGCCGCGAGAGTGTGTCTATAAGAGGCTGGGGGAGAAGGCAGTCAGGAGCATGCATTCTAACACAGACCCGCTCACTCTGACTTTGCCACTTCTCCTGCCTACAGAACGCCTGCACAGCATTTCTCTCTACAAAAGACTGCTGAGATGTATTCTTCTTACTAAGACTGCTTTACTCCCTCAAATACTGTCTTTCTCCCAGTGCCAATCACTTATGCTCTCCTTCACGAGCTCTCATATTTCTTAGGAGAGCCAAATCCCTAAAGCAAATAGCCCTCAGGCACCTAAGAGCCATTGTTCCCAAGCAAGGTAGCCTAGTGGTCCACATCCAGAACCTAAATAAGCTGACCAGACACCTGGCCAGCCCCAGGCCCCTATAAGTAGCGACCACGAAGGGACCCCGATATTAGCACATGAAAAACATTGAGTAAAGATGATTGTTATGCTATATGAAGACTTTACTCAAATGTCTTCTTTTTTCTTCCATAGGATGAATATTCCATCTTTCCTCAGACATACTCCATAGATATTAATGGTTATATTCTTGTGTATTCTGTTACATCAATCAAAAGGTAAGACTTCTGCCACTTGTTCTAGTTTATTGCTGTGCATAGATAGCATTAATCCTTTAAGGGGCTGTGTTTGGAGTAGTAGTGGGAGCAGTAGTAACAATTAGGGTGAAGTATTAAGCTAAATGTTTTTTAGTGATTTTTCTTGTGGAATAACCGGGTTGTTAAGGGTCAGAACATGCCAGTTATGTTCTGTTACACTGATAGAATGAAAAACTTAGTTACTTCAAGCTGCCTAGACAGATAATGGTTAAACTTGATTTTTTTGTGCTAGTTGAAATGAGAAGCACATGAATTGATTTTACTTTGTGTGTTTGTGTTCACCATATTAAAGTGAGGTAGACTTTCTAATACAATTTGGAGATTTCCGTTTGTTGACTATTTTATCCTTAACCATTTATGAAAGAAGACCTTTTAGCAGTAGGGTCTCTCTTTACTATCATAAAAATAGAGCCACTGTGTTTATTAGTAAGAATGGATTCTGATTATTCTAGCCACATATTTCATTTGTCATCTCTGTTATCAGGGCTTATTGGGGGTAGCATATATTGTCACAAGGAGGAGTGGTCTGTGTCTGTGATTAGAACAGCTGGCTTGTCTTTGAAGACTATGGAAATGTCAGTGCCCGGTGGAAGGATGGGGCGTGGCAAACATCTAACAAATGTGCGGGACGTGTCGGGGAATTTGCTGCTCTCTTGGCTACATATACATCATTTCTTTATTACCTAGAACAGTCCCTTACCAGGGATGTTTACTGCCCACTTTACATAGAAACTCATAGACAGTATATTGACAGTGCTGGGGTTCAGATCTGTCTCTCTAGTTCCATAGTCAGGGTCGGCATTATCCATTAGAACTTGCTGCAGGTAGCTATTTAAACTAATTAAGAGCCGACAAAATTTAAAAATTTAGTCCCTCAGTTCCACTAGCCACATTTCAGGTGCTCAAGAGCCACGTGTAACAGGTGGCCACCATCTTGGGCAATGTCTGCTCCTTACCAGCACACACTCTGCTGCTAGTGAAAATTCAGTCGGCTTCTCTGTGAGTGTTACCTAACGTTTTTCTTCATGGCAAGGAAGCATATTTTACATACAGTGTTTGAGGACTGGCCCATTCTTACAAACAGATCCCATACTGCCAGTCCCTGGGAAAGCTCATGCCTGAACCAAAACTGAGTGCCAGATTTTTGAAGGAAAATTGGGGAAATGTGAAAATAGAAAGCAGGAGTGTGGGGTATCAGTTATCCTCAATGTAATTACCCCAGAGGCATAGATACTGTTAATATCTTAGTGTATTTCTTTGTTTTAGTGATTGCTTTAATGAACTTATATTTCCTCTCTGGGTACAGTTTTATGTATTTTTTAATGTTTTTACTTACTATGTAATATATATGTTTCCATATTACCTACTGTTTGAAAATAGTAGTTTGCTATATAATATCCCTTGTTCAGAGGTAGAAGGGTACCTTTCTACCTATTTTGTGTATTTATATTTATGTTACTAAAAGAATGCTTGGATTAGATTTTTATGTATAAAATGACTCTCCAGATATTATTTTGGGACTTAGTATATTTTTTATTGACTTACAAGCACACTTTAAATAGTAAAACAAAGATTTTCTTATGTTTTTAAAATTTATTTATATACATAACTCATATTCAGCTCTCGTATATTTGGTAAATTCCAAGATTTTCAGTTTATATGACTGCCATGTAATACTTCAACCAGAACAGATTTAATATGTCAATAATCTGATGAATGTTGCAAGATCAAATTTGTTTATAAATTCCTATTGTTTTACTAATTTTCCTAAAAACACTATTCTAAAAAGTCATTCCATTATTTTTAATTATAATTTTATTAGACAATAGTTTTGGTTACTTTATAAATTATTACTCTGAGGAATTAAAATAATGGGTAGAAAATGTTCTTAATGCATTTTTTTTTTAAATCTCCCCTTTTTGGTGGGCACAAATTAGATGACATTCCAGAATCATGTTGAAAATACAGTATTCGTCATTGGGGAAATTGAAAAATACAAAACGCTAGATTTAAAAATATGAAAACTTGCTTACTAAAGGTCTTATGTCCTCGAGGATACTATGGCTTAATACAATGCAGAAAAGGCTTGGTGTGGTATCTCAGCAGTACCAATTTATTAATCAGAACTGTCTAACCTTTTCACTGAATTTGGCTTCTACCTAAATTATAGCCATTATTCATCATTTTATGAAATAAGACAGAAGTCCCAGATTTTTCCTTTGTTTTATTACTCCTAAGCATAAAGCAAAAGAAAAAAAAAGCCTATTTTATAGCTTCTAAGGATGAAAAAGAGCTTTTTCATTTGGCTTTTCATCTATCTCCACTGTCAACTTGACATTGCAAAGTCACATCACTTTGTAATGTCTGGATTTGTCAGCTATCGACATACTCGATTCATCAGAAAGCAGTCAGGATAATTACTTTAAAACATTGGTTAATGGAAAAAATCAGAAAGATGATATAAATCTCCAGGGTTTTATTTTAAAGCATAAATAGATATTTAGTAATCTGAAATTTTCAAATCATCATCTCTGAATGAGTTTACTTATGTTGTATTGTCTGTATCCATAATGCATCAGCTGTGATTTCCAGTTCAATTTCTTCAGAGTGAGATAGTAGTCTGCATCTCAACTGTTTACAGATTAGTGCAATTTTTCCCACCAGTCTTTTTCCTTAATAAGGAGCACTGTTTTTGGTAGATCAAGTCACAATATTTAACTTTTAGTTTCCAGAGAAACAAAACTCTGTATACTCACATTTCAAAAGTGGATAAGATGGCAGCACCTGTGGCTCATCAAGTAGGGCACCGTCCCCATATACCAAAGGTGGCGGGTTCAAACCCGGCCTCGGCCAAACTGCAAAAAACAGAAAAATAGCTGGGTGTTGTGGTGGGCGCCTGTAGTCCCAGCTACTTGGGAGGCTGGGGCAAGAGAATCGCCTAAGCCCAGGAGTTGGAGGTTGCTGTGAGCTGTGACACCACAGCACTCTACCAAGTGTGTCAAAGTGAGACTCTGTCTCTACAAAAAAAAAAAAAAATGGATAAGATAAATTATGACTTTTCTGATGAATTTAACTGGCATAAACAAGTTTGAGAACAAATGGATCCCATCTTCTGTAAATCCCATCTTAAGCTCACACTACCTAAGACTGTTTATTAGACATTTTTTTTTAGCTACAGCACACAAATTATTACAGTGAAAATACATGTATGACTGAGATGTAATGCACTATTTATCTCTTTTGAAAAATGCTACTACTTAAAAAACAAAAACCCACTAAATTGATTTTTTTTTCTTTTTTAATGCAAAGTCTCACTTTGTCACCCTTGGTAGAGTGGTATGGTGTCATAGCTCATAGCAACCTCAAACTTTTGGGCTCAAGTGATTCTCTTGCCTCTGCCTCCCGAGTAGCTATAACTACAGGTGCCTGCCACAATGCCTGGCTATTTTTAGAAATGGGGGTCTTGCTCTGGCTCAGGCTGGTCTCAAACCTATGAGCTCAGGAGCTCCCAGAGTGGTAGGATTACAGGTGTGAGCCACTGTGCCTGGCCAATAACATTTTCTAATACTGGGTTATGACTAGTAATTCAAGAACTGCTGGCTTCAACCTTTCAGTCTGGCAACTCATTTAAGTAGGATTGGCTGAGAGATTGTAATTTGACTATTACACTTTGGTCATAGTTCTGTTCTGCAGATAAAATGCATCCTTAGAACTTTGGTGGAATAAAAACCTTTATAAGTTCTTCCAGGTTTGCTTGGCACATTCGGTCCATTCTAAGATAGCCATAGCTCTCTGCTGTTTTAGAGAAACTTTTCTTTTTTAAATAAAATCTAAGTTTACCCTCCTAAGATACTCTGATTGATCCTAATGTAGTCTGTTAGACCCATGCAGAACCAGTGCCCTTCTACTGTTCCCTGGCTGGTTCATGTGGCCGTTGTGAGGATTTGTTGGGCTGTGTTTCTTAGTCCCTCACTAGCCAGAGGCCACCTCAGTTCTTTACCAGGTGATCGCCATCAGGGCAAGCACACAAGAGTTGGAGAATTTCCAACAAGACAGAAGTCACAGTCTTTTATAACTAACCTCAGAAGTGACATCCTATCTCTTTTACCATACTTTGTTCATTAGAAGTCTCTAGGGCCAGCCTTCACTCAGGGAGATTAACAAGGTATGACTACCAGGAGGCTGGGGAGCCCTGGGTCCAAGCTGCCTAGACACAGTCTCAGTTCTTTCAGCTATTACTTTTTCTCACATAACTGGTTACTGTATCCCTTTCCAAGAGGTCACATGGTTTTTAGAATAGGATGTAGGCAGGTACAGCCCATGGAGGGGAACTGTGTTTCTGTAATAAAACCTTTGGTACTGGCTCGGCGCCTGTGGCTCAACGGGCTAAGGCACCAGCCATGTACACCTGAGCTGACGGGTTCGAATCCAGCCCAGGCCCGCGAAACAACAATGACGGCTGCAACCAAAAAATGGCCGGGCGTTATGGCGGGCACCTGTAGTCCCAGCTGCTTGGGAGGCAGAGGCAGGAGACTCGCTTGAGCCCAGGAATTACAAGTTGCTGTAAGCTGTGATGCCACGGCACTCTACCCAGGGTGACAGCTTGAGACTCTGTCTCAAAAAAAAAAAAAAAAAACCTTGGGTGCTGAGGACACCACATTATTTTTATCAAAGTAACAATGTACATAGTTTAAAATAGCATAGTATGATTCATTCAGCAAGCTTACTTGTTGCAAAGCTTGAGATACAACAGCGAACAGAGCAGACAGATCCCTGTCTTTGTCCCGCTTATTTCTGGTGTGGGAAACAAACAGTGAAAAGATAAAGGTGTGAAATAGTATGTCTGTGATAGTGCTAACCAGAAATATAAGGCAGGGAAAGGGATAAGAAATAGGGGGAATTGTTTAAATCTGATGAGTGAAGAGTTCTGAGAGTGACGTGAGAGTAGAGATAAATAGAAGGGAAGGAATGTGTTTCAAGATCTTTAGGAAAAGAACATCATTCCAGGCACAAGGAGGCAGATGCTTATTAAATCAGGAGGCCAGGAGGCCAGCACACTCCTGGGTAGGAGGAGGGAGAGTAGCAGGAAGTGGAATTGGAGGTCAGATTGGAGTTACTGGGTGAAGTAGAGATGGTGGCCTTGCTTGGCAAGGACTGGAGGGGAAGGAGGCTATTGTGGAGATGCAGGTGCTTGTGGGGAGGCTCAGGCCTGAGTGTCAGCAATGCAGGGGGCGAGAAGTGGTCAGATTCTAAGGAGGCTTCGAAGGTAGAGTGAGTGGTGTGCTGGCAAACGTTTACAGTGGGTTTTTAGGTGAAGATAGGAATAGTTCATGACAAGTGGTATAAATCGCAGCAGGCAGATTTCAGAACATCATCTTGGCACATTGTATTGCAGACTTGGGTCTGAGATACCCTTGGCTAGTGTGAGCCACCTCTAACTTAGAGTCATCAGCATATGGATTGGATTCAAAGCCTAGGGAGTTTATCTTCACCCAAAGAATGCATGTACCTAGAAAAGAAAAGGGAGAGTGAGGCGAGTACTTTGGCTGCTTTAGCTAATTCTGCAAACTTTAAATAGTTTGTTCGTTGCAGATGAATTGGGAGATTAAAATTTGTATCTATGTCGTTCAGCCCAATATTAGACTTTCCTATTTAAATGTCTTACTTATCTCACTTTGAATACTCTCAGTAAGAATTACCCAGCATCAAATATACATACTTGTGAAAAGAGTGGTAGGAAAAAATAATTTTTTTGTGTGTGTTCAGTTTATGTTGAAATGGTGAGTCTGGGACATTTTATAGTTCTCCTATTATAATCATAAAAATTTCAGCATTAGGGTGGCGCCTGTGGCTCAAAGGAGTAGGGTGCCGGCCCCATATGCTTGAGGTTGTTGGTTCAAACCCAACCCTGGCCAAAAACTGCAAAAAAAAAAAAAAAAATTTTTTTTTCAGCATTAAAGCCAAGTGCAGCGGCTCATGCCTGTCATCACTAACATTTTGGGAGGCCAAGGCAGGATTGCTTGAGGCCAGGACTTTGAGACCAATATATGTAACATAGGGAGACCCCTTCTCTATGAAGTATTAACAGTAAATTAAAATTTAACATGATAAAACTTCAACATTAAAATAGTTATCTAATTTCATACTTTTTGTTTTATAGTTTTGAAGTGATTAAAGTTATCCATGGCAAATTGCTGGATATGGTGGGGAAAGTGCAGTAAGTATAGTACCATTTTATCTCTTGTTAGATAAACATGTGATAGTAGTATCTTCTGAGGAATAAAACTGGCACTGATTAGTTCATTTTGGATTTTTTTTTTTTCTTATAAATAGAATACCTATTATGTTGGTTGGGAATAAGAAAGACCTGCATATGGAAAGGTATGTAGCATTTAAATGATTATTGCTTTACAGAATCAAGTCCGAGGTGATTTAGTCATTAGAGTGCCATTTTTAATTATTCTGATGGTAAGGTTATTGTGGTTATAGCATTTCTATTGAGAAATGTTACGGTTATGCATAGTGGAAGCAAAACTTCAATATAAGTCTCACATTCCCTGGAGAGAAATTTATAGGAAATGATCTTTAGGCTGTCTGTCATTTTGCATGAAGCAAACTCTTAAAAAAAGGTAGCACACATTTGTTAAGCAAATACTCTTAGGAGCTGGGATTACAGTGATGAGCAAGAGGCAAGAATCCCATGCCATGGAATTCAGTGACAGAAAAGAAACTCTTGCAGCCCGCACACAACGGACTTGAACTGTGAGCCCTTTCACAATTTCTCCGGGCCTTGTGTGCTTAAAACTTAGCCAGAGAATAGCTGGTTGTTACCGATATTGGAGTAGTGGAAAGTACAGTCATGTTCTCTGAACTGGAAGGGTTTGCTGGAGCATGGATAACCCCATAAGGCAATGTCTATTCTACTTCCCAACTCAGGCGTGATGAAAATGTTCCTGTGTTCCATTCTTGATGATGACGTTTAGTCAGAGTATGGTTCTGCTTCACAAGGAAAAATTGATCAAAGTGGAGCCTATTTCATAAATCAATTACAGATATTTTATGTAATAAAGAGCAAAGTACTTTAATTAATATTTTCTTTTTCCTTTAGGGTGATCAGTTATGAAGAAGGGAAAGCTCTGGCAGAATCTTGGAATGCAGCTTTTTTGGAATCTTCTGCTAAAGAAAATCAGGTACACATTTTCCAAACCCCATCTCACATTGCTTTCTCATCAGCCATAGGTGTTGTGCTTTCCTCTTTGTCAGCATTGACCTCTATCACTCCTGTTTAATTTTTAGCCTTCTACCATTTCTTTCTTTCTTTTTTTTTTTTTTTTTTTTTTTTAAGACAGAGTCTCACTATGTCGTCCTGGGTAGAGTGCTGTGGCATCATAGCTCACAGCCACCTGAAACTCTTAAACAATTCTTAAGCAATTCTCTTGCCTCCGCCTCCCAAGTAGATGGGACTACAGGCGCCCGCCACAACGCCCAGCTATTTTTTGTTGTTGTTGCAGTTGTTGTTGTTTAGCTAGCCCAGGCCGGGTTTGAACCCGCCAGCCTAGGTGTATGTGGCCAGCACCCTACCCACTGAGCTATAGGTACTGCCTTTCTACCATTTCTAATACCAAGTACTGGTATACTAATACCAAGTATCTTTAGGAAGATGCTGTTTATGTTTTTATAAAATCAGTCAGTATTCTACTTACAATGGAACCTTAGGACATTTGTGGTTAAACAGAAGTTAATAGTAAGGGAAATACTGCCTTTTTTGGACATATTATTTTTGTTTTGTATTAACAGCTGGTTATTGAAGTAAGAGGAGACATGGAAAAGAAGCAAGAATTATCTTAAAACACTCTGGCAGTGATTTTGTAGCTGCGCTCCCCCCCTTTTCTGTGGGATGAAACTGAGTGAGATATATGTGTTATTTTTAACATAGAAGTGATTAAGAGCCATTTGCTGGCATTTATTGCCACTTTCATCCCAGCAGATGTTCCTTAAAGGCATGTCCTCAGAAGAATATAAATTCTGTTCCCAAGGCTTCAGATGACTTATTTCTTTCATTGTTTTAGTTTTGACCCGTGTTCTTTTCCAGACTTAGGGCATCTCCTCCCTCTATTATTTCCCTTTGCTGCCCTTAACTTTCTGTACCTACTCAACAGATGGTGTCTACTCAGAAACTGTCAGAGAACCACCTATTATTGTAGAACAAGAATCAGACAGAGCCCTTTGTGTGCCCCCACCTGTGGTGTATGACTTGTTCTTTTCTGGTTTTTTCTCTCACCACATCCCTGTATGTTTCAGTCACACCAAACTACTCCCACTCCCAAATGGTGGGCACTTTCAGAATGCCTCATCTTTCCTCATTTCTTACCTATTTACATTTGTGTAAGGGTTTACAGCTTTAAAAGTGTGTTCAGCATGTGATCCTGTTTGAGCTGCGTGTAAAATTAATAACTTTCACTTCTTTGAAAGGAGCTGGGATTACAGTGATGTGCTGTACTCCTGTGCTGGCATCTCCCCCAACCTGCTCAGTTCTTTCCCCACGATGGGAAGGCTCTGGTCTTTAAGTTCAGCTTAGGTTTCCCCTTCCCATTGACCCTTTCTTAATTCATTTATCTTAAAACAACTTTCAACTGAAAGGAATAATAGTTTCTTTGTTTTATGCTCCTTAATTCTGAGATGGAAGGCAGTGTCATTTACGTTTATGTTTTCTATAATGTTCAGCACAGCATCTGTATATCTGGTAGGTCATCTCTCAGCCCTGATAGCCAAATCTCTTTCTTCCTGTGTTCTCACGTGGAGTGATATTGAACCTGTATATGGGTCCCAAGTTCCAGATAGCAAAGGATTTATCTGAATCAGTTCAGTTTAGGTAAGGGTTGAGGCAGTAAACCTGGTGTTTTTAATAGAACCACACGTTCATTGGGTACCTATTCTGTTCTTAGGCTCATCTAATCAAACCATCTCATTTTAGAAGTGAGGAAATTAAGATCCAAACATGATAAATGAATTCTTTAAGATCACTCTGAGCTTATGTGGTGTAAGAACTAGGACTAAGTTTAAAATCTAACCCACATCTGGGCCTTTTCCCCCTCTATACCAGTGGTTCTCAACCTTCCTAATGCAACCCTCTAATCAGGTGACCTGGATCAGACAAGAGGTCTGGGGCCTGGGTTTGGCTTTAGATGAATCAGGAGGGCAGACACCTTGTTCACATTAGTGGGAGCCCAAATTTGAGTAGGTGGGTCTGTTTGGTGCACAGAGTATGTGGTGGTCTCTTAGGAATGTGTCTTCTGTTGGCCAGGGATATATAAGACAACTCAGTGAGAAGAGGGGGAAATCGGAGGAGAAAGGACAAGACTGTGGCCTTTCTCTGGAGAGTGACAAGTTTAGGGGGTGTAGTTGGCTTACTGGGCAACACCAAGGGTCCATGTGAGGCTCCTGGTCATGGATGTAAAGTGGGCAGTCAGGGCATTAGCTTTGTGGCTACAGGCCCTGGGCAAATGGCAGTGTTAGAGAAGGGGGGTGAAGTTTAGGGACACAGTGGCGGACCGAGGGTCTTAAGCTGGCCGAGGAGGAAAGTGAGAATAAGAAGCGGTTAAGGGACAAGGAAGATGGAATAGTGGGGTAAATGAATCGGGTCCCCTGAGGCTATCTAGCCATAGTGGGCTGGGCAGGTATGTGGTAGGTACTTGAAATTGGGGTGACAGAGGAGGTGTGGCTATAAGTAATGAGATCTAGGCACTGCCTGAGGGGGTTTTAAGAGCAGTGGCATTTTCTCTGGGATCACAGTGACTATATTTAAAGGACAGAGACTGACAGTTCTTCTCGTCCTGCAGCGTAAGAAAGGATTTCCTGCCCCAGGGACCCTGACTCCTCATTGTGGAGAACTGGTAGGGTTTAACCATGGAGAGGAGAAGCCAGGGTGTTGGGAGAGGATGTTGTGAAGACAGCAAACTCAGGGTCACTTCCCTACTTGAGGTGGCATGGTGTCAGGGATATCAGAGAAGGAAGGGGCTGCTGAGGAGGCTGTTTCTCAAGGGAAATTAGAGCTAGACAAGAAGGGGTCCCTGGAAAGCCAGAGGGCACTGGGGGAGAGTACTGGAGACTGGGACAGGAGGTGCTGGGTGGAGGCCAGGAATGTTAACTCCTCGGGCTGTTTGTGGTGACCAGGGAAAAGGGGTCAGAGGCACAATATGAGGTCAGGGGTGGGGTGTGCCTCACTGGGGCTCAGGGCCCTTAAGTTCTGGGCGTCTCAGAATTCTTCAGCGGGAGGGCCTCCACGGTGAGTTGTTTATCAGAGCTTTGCTTTCCCACTGGCAGTGCGATTGGCTTTGTCTTTCTTTTCCAGACTGCTGTTGATGTTTTTAGAAGGATAATTTTGGAGGCAGAAAAAATTGATGGGGCAGCTTCACAAGGAAAGTCTTCATGCTCAGTGATGTAATTCTACTGCGGAACCTGAGGACACTGGGAATACACTCTACCTGAAGCAGCAGACTGCCCATCATCCTTTAAGATAAACTATGCTACTTTTCTCTTCTGTTAACCTGAAAGATATCATTTGGGTCAGAGCTTCCTACCCTTTCCCCTTTCAGATTATGTTAAACTCTGACTCTGTCCAAATGAGTTCACTTCCATTTTCAAATTTTAAGCAATCATATTTTCAATTTATATATTGTATTTCTTAATATTATGACCAAGAATTTTATTGACATTAATTTTTCAGCGTAGTTTGTTGTTTAAAATAATGTAATCATCAAAATGATACATTGTTACACTACTATTAACTAGGCTTCAATATATCAGTGTTTATTTCATTGTGTTAAATGTATACTTGTAAATAAAATAGCTGCAAACCTTAGTCCTCATTTGTGTTATTTGATGTGGCTTTTCAAGAAGAACCTTGCCTTCCTGAGAGTTCCCTTACTGCCTTCGGGAGGGCTCCAAGTTCGATTCCAGAAACCAGTGAGGAGGCATGGGAGCCCTTGCAGGCTGACTTCTCTCTGATGGTGAGTGATGAGGTGGGTGACAGTTGGCAGAAGCTGAGTGACCTTGGGAGTCTGAGGGAAGTTACTGCACAAATTAGTGTTTTCTCTCCTGTGCTCAAAACCCTAACCCTCACCTGAAATACCTGATGGCAGTGAGGGCAGCGGCAGTCACTAGCAGAGCGTTCTTGTCACCTCTCGTGTGTCTGTTGTGCACGTTGAGGAAAAGGAGCTCTTAAGAGACACACTTGTCTTTCCTTGTTTGTAGCTTGATGTCCATGTCGGACAGGGCGTGATTTAGAGAATAGATTAGCTTGACATCACCCCAAAACATCATGTAGCTGAAAGGACAGGGTACGTTCCCAGGACGTGTTCTGTGCTGTGGCTCCGTGAGGCTTGGAGGAGCAGCGTCAGTGGAGTGGGGGGATTGAAATTGTTCAGTGGCTGATGCCTTGTCTGTTGAGCAGCATTTTTTAAATTATACCCCTTCCCAGTTAAATTTTTTTTTTTTTTAAGAGACAGAGTCTCACTTTGTCACCCTCGGTAGAGTGCCATGGTGTCACAGCTCACATCAACCTCAAACTCCTATGCTTAAGCGATTCTCACCCATGCCTCCCGAGTAGCTGGGACTATAGGTGCCTGCCACAACGCCCGGCTACCAGTTAAAATTTCATAGAGCCATTTCTAATAAATTTGAGCAAATGTTACAATTGACTTTAATAATAAAATATAATTTTGCTTTGCAACTGATTTTTTTTAATGAAAATTATACTCTTAGAACATGCTATTATTTAGCAACTTTGAAATTTTTTTTTTCATTTATCATTCTAGGACAAAATTCAATCCTTAGAAGACATCCAATACTTTTTAAATAAACAGAAATAGTGACAACATGATATTGTTACTTATTAATAGGGTCTTTTACAATTAAAACCTTTATCAGTACTAAGTATGTGGGGCCACGTAAAATACGAATCTAGTTCATCCAGTCACGGCTTTTTAAGAGACTTTTGTCTCTTAGAAAAATTGTAAAAGGTAATTTTTTCCTAGGGTACATAAAGGTAGTCTTAAGACTCACTGAAATACAGGGAATACAAAACTAGTTGATACATTTAAAAGTATATTGCAGCTCAAAATTAAGTTTTAAAATAATAAATTTAAGATTGCTGAAATTGTCCATCCACTCTAGCCCCTCACTAGTCTGGCATCTCCCCACTGGCTCACTGGAGGTGCCCTCACCTCCTTGTCACCAAGTTTTTCTGGTTTCTTGACCTCTCAGCAGCCTTTCACACAGTCTGGCCCTTGTCCATCTGTGTCCATACCACGTTATGGTTTCTTCCCGACTCACTACTATCCCTTGGCCTCCTTGACTGTTCTCTGTTGAAAATGTCAGTGGGCCCTCTTCCCACCTCCACCCTTTTTTGATTTATCCAGTCACAGCTTTAACTCTGCTCAGCCAAAAGATACAAAAATTTATCTCCCACCTTGACCTCTGGGCTCCAGTCATGGCCTTTTTTTTGTTTCATTTTTGAGACAAAGTCTCATTTTGCCATAGAGTGCCTTGGCATCACAGCTCACAGCAACCTCAAATTCTTGGGCTCAAGCGATCCTCTTGCCTCCGCCTACCGAGTAGCTGGGACTACAGATGCCCGCCACAACGCCCAGCTATTTTTAGAGACAAGGTCTCGCTCTTGCTCAGGCTGGTCTCAAACTGATCAGCTCAGGCGATCCACCCACCTCGGCCTGTCAGAGTGCTGGGATTACAGGCATGAGCCACTGTGCCCGACCGTCCAGGCAGGTCTTGACAGATGCTCTCCTCGCATGTCGCTTAGCCAGCTCAAGTTCATTATATCCAAAGTGGGCTTCGTGATTTTCTACCTGGTCCTCTCCTAGACTTAACTATTTCTGGAAATGACACCATTATTCACTAGCTCCCTACTAAAGCTAGAAATTTGGGAGCCATCCTTTATTTCTTCCTTCTTATTCCCCATTCAGTCCACCTGTCTATGCTTTCAAGAACATGCCTTGCACTTTGTCCATTTCTATCTCCACTGCATCCTGCTTGCAGTAGCACACCCTCCAAACCAAGTACGCGGCAGCCAATGCCAACTTGTTTAAATTATGAATTGTATCATGTTGCTCCTTTGTTAAAATCCTACAGTACTGGGCCAAAGTCCAGACTTCCTGCCTACGAGGCCCAGTGCAACCTCTCACCCTGGAAGCACCTGGAACAGCTCTCCTCTGCCAGGACCATGGATTAACACAGCTTCGCAGCCTTCAGTCTCAACATCATCTCCCAGAGGTCCAGAACACCACCTTTCTACTGAATCTCTAAGCCATCACGTTTTGTCACATGGTATAGCATGCCTGTCACTGGTGACCTTTTTTGTTCCTTGGGTATATTGTGTGTTACTCTACTAGGGCTGCAGCGGAGACTGTGCCTGTTTTAGGCACCTCTGATTTCTTGCTCCTACCAGCACTAGGCCTGTGAACTCGATACTTTGTACATGCCATTTTACTTTGTGGTTTCTGTTTTACTATATTTTTTTAGTTATTAGTGGTTGCTCTGAGAACTACGGGTAATAGCTTATTATTACACTCTAGTTCAGATTAACGCCAACTAAATTTCAGTAGTGCACACCTCTCTCCTATACACAGCGCCATGCCCCCGCCCCCCTCGTTCGTGCTGCTATTGGCATACAAATGACATTCTTCTATACCATCTTTCTATATACACAGGTTTGTAGTTGCTTTTTTAAAGTTGCCTTTTAATCAATTGGGGGTTACAATTAAAAAATTCATTTATATTGTCTTTCTTATTTGCCTATATGGTCACCTTAACAGGTGCTGTATTTCCTCATTTGGATCCCAGTTACTGACCAGGGCCCTTTTTTCTCAACCTCAAGGACTCCATTGGTATTTCTTATAGAGCAGGTCTGCCAGTGCTGAGTTCCCTGGGAATATCTTCCTTCCATTTGTCAGGAAGGATAGTCTTGTTGGGTATAGAAATCTCAGTGGAGAGTTTCACTTTCAGCACTTTCCCCACTGAGGTTGTTCATGTCCTTCACGAGCAGCACTCAGCCTGCTGGCCATCTGTGTTTCCAAGACCATGTTCGCTTCTCAGGGCTCCCAGTACATCTCATGTGCCACTTTTTTCTTGTTAAGTTTTTTGTTAGCTTGTTTGCCCTAGTGTCAACCAAAGTGCTGCTGATTGTTTTTGACGAACATCCCCTGGGAAGAGGACTTGGCACTGGGTGGGTGCCAAGTCAGGCTGCAGACAAGGCAGGTAGATTTTCCAGGGATCCACTAGGCAGGGCAAATTAGGACACTCCTCTGAGAACTGAGAAAGAGGTCCAAGCCCACCCTTCCTGTCCAGGAGCTGCTGGAGCTGCTGGGTTTTACAGCAGCGGTTCTCAACCTGTGGGTCGTGACCCCTTTGGGGGTCGAACGACCCATTCACAGGGGTCACCTAAATACATCCTGCATATCAGATATTTACATTACTATTCATAACTGCAAAATTACAGTTACGAAGCAGCAACGAAAATATGATTGGGGGTCACCATAACATGAGGAATTGTATTGAAGGGTCGTGGCATTAGGAAGGTTGAGAACCACTTTTACAGGATGGCTGTTCTTGGTTCCAAAGCTCTCAGGGAGTTGAGGGACAGAGGGCCAGGAATACAGCAGATAAAAACACCACTCACTGTTTTGTTTTTTTGTAGAGATAGAGTCTCACTTTATCACCCTCAGTAGAGTGCCGTGGCATCACACAGCTCACAGCAACCTTCAGCTCCTGGGCTTAGGTGATTCTCTTGCCTCAGCCTCCCAAGTAGCTGGGATTACAGGCACCTGGCACAATGTCTGGCTATTTTTTGTTGTTGTTCGGCGGGGCCGGGTTTGAACCTGCTACCCTCGGTATATGGGGCTGGCGCCCTACTCACTGAGCCACAGGCACCGCCCTTTTTATTCTTTTTTGTAAAGACAGTCTCACTTTGTCGCCCTCAGGCCGTGGCATCACACAGCTCACAGCAACCTCCAACTCCTGGGTTTAGGCGATTCTCTTGGCTCAGCCTCCTGAGTAGCTGGGACTACAGGCGCCCGCCACAACGCCTGGCTATTTTTTTGTTTTGTTTTGTTTTTGCGGTT
>CAUYRH010140990.1:0-23174 GCA_963574655.1 Perodicticus potto
CATAATTCCTTGATGAATGTTTATTTCTATAAGAATAAATAGGTGAAAGTGTTCCCTTTTTTCCGCATCCACGCCAGCATCTCTGGTTTTGGGATTTTGTTATGTGGGCTAATCTTACTGGAGTTAGATGATATCTCAAGGTAGTTTTGATTTGCATTTCTCTGATGTGTTTTCATATAGTGATTAAAAGGCCATGAAGGCTATGTTAAATAGTTCAGTGAAAATATTTCAGATTGTATATGAAGTCAGCACATTGTGCCCCATGATTGCACAAATGTACACAATTATGATTTAATAAAAATTAAAAAAAAAAAGAATAAATAGGTGAAGATTACACTTCAAGGGTTTTTGTTTTTTGTTTTTTAATTTGTTTCATATTATGGGTTACATAGATGTTACATTGTCTATCACAGTTTTCATTGCTGTCTTACAAGTCTCAAGCCTTAACATTGACATTCTAATTTCCTTGTTATATCTTTCTTAGACTATTGTCTTATAAATGTAGGAGATGAAATTGCTAATTCCATTATTTCCACTCAGACCTGAAATATGAGGAAGAATTTGTATGAATATCACTAATATTTTTTTACTCACATAATTTATATTTAGATAGAAGAGTAAAAAGTTACCTAGTACATTAACGATCATTGCTGTTTGTACATTAAGGAAGAATTTAATAAGGGTAGCAGGTACAGCCTTTATCCGTATGAATAAATCTCGTCATCCAATGGCATTGGCACAGAATATGTGCTTATCTAAAATAAAGGTCATATGTTCAGAGAAATATACCAAATACAATATAATATGTGGATTAGGTAACTATCCTAAGACTTCAGGATAGAGGTTTTGAATCAGGAATATTTTCATGGAAGAGTTAAACTCAAAATCCTGTTTGGAAAACAATGGTCAGAATATCTTAGAGAAAGGGTTGGTGAACCTTTTCTATAAAAAGTCAAACACCGGAAATTTTAGGCATTGTGGCTATATTGTGTCTGTTACAATTATTTAACTCTGATGTTGTTGCATGAAAACATACATATACAATATGTAAATGATTAGGTGTAATTTTATTTCAATAACATTTTATTCACAAACATATCTAGGAACTTGATATGTCCCATAAGCCAGTTTGACAACTGCTAGTTTAGGTCGTGGAAATTTTGGTGTATGACAGTATCACTAAGTAATAGTAAATTTGAGAATAGCCACAAATCTAGCTTGTTGAAACTTTAATTTATAATTTATAATCTATAAAGACACATAACTTTATTTAAATGTGCTTGTGTGTGTGTATGTATATATATATATATTTGATGATTTCAATATTATAATTTAGGGAAGATACAAGGAAACGGAAGAATCTGCTTTACTGACTGATTTATATTTTACACAGTTAATTAAAGGTATCATTTTATTATGTAAATTCTTGAACTTTGATATGGTTTCAATGTTTAGTACCCCTAAATCTCATGTTGAAATTTGATCCCCACTGTTGAATGTGGGGGTTGGTAGGAGGTATCTGGGTCCTGAGAATGGATCCCTCGTGAGGGCCTTGGTGCCCTCCCCAGGATAATGAGCGGTATTTCACTGTATTAGTTCATGTGTGGAAGGATCACCAGCCCCTTGCTCTCTTTCTCCCAGTCTTACCTAGAGTGCCTACTCCACCATTGCCTTCCCTCTTGATGGGAAGCTCCCTGAATCCCTTATCTGAGGAATTTATTGGTGCCATCCTTCGTGTGCAGCCTGCAGAATCATGAGCCAAATAAGCCTCTTATATTTACAAATTACCTTGCCTCAGGTATTTTTTTAAAGCAAGGCAAATGGACTAATACAATCCCTTAGAGATTTTTTTTTAGATGATTAATTACTTCTTTGAATTAGAAAGGTAACTAAAAAACAATAAGTTTTGTCATTTGTGTAAAAATATAGCCTATTAAATATATATTTTTTTCTAATGCTTAAATAAAAAAGACGGTTCTCTTACAGTAATTCCCTTAGGGAGACCCTAGCTTAGTCTTGTAACTGCTAAACAAAAATCTGTTCTGGTCTACTATAAAGGGATAAATCTCTTCCTAGCAGGTTTATTGAGAGGACTAAAGAGATAAGATATTTAGAAACTCTAATGCAATGTCTGTCTATAGTTGTCAATCCCTCAGGATATTTTCGTTTCCTTCCTCCTCCTCTTTTTCTCAGGGAGCAACGCCTCACAGACCAGAAAACAAGAAGATGTTGTTTCTTGCCAAGGAACAAGCAATAGTGTGAAAAATAAGCTTTCATTACATTATCAAATGAAAATTCTAGCATTAAATCTTTGCAAGAGTTAAGTATACCCATAAGAAGTTCCTATTCCTTTATTTTTTATTTCATTTTGCTTTATTTTTAGCAAGGACTAAATCAAATAGTTTCAAATAGTTTGTGGAAAAAAGGAACAAGGCTCCGTGCATTGACAATGACAATAGCATTTACATTTGGTTTTATAACCACAATTAAGTCCTAAATGTGTTGTGTATAAGGATGATTCCAAAGCTAAAAACAAATTAACAAGTATGAGTATACAAACAATTTTCAAAGCAGAGCCAAGCAATCTGTCAAGGGATTCCTTCTTTTCAGATATAAGACTTTACAACCTCTAAGCCACTGTTCTCTAAAAACTTCCTCAATTGGTCAATTTGTTCTGTAAAAGTTTTATTTGCAAGTGAAACAAAAGTTCTCAGAACTTTGTGCTGTCATGCCTGTTCTTGGCCTTAAATATCTTTACTGCTTTTTTGTTGTCGTTGTTTTAAGAATACTTATATGCCCCTCATTAGGGTACCATTTTGGTCCCATTTTATTTACTTATTCTATCTTTATTAGTTTTACTGCAGTAGGAAAATACACATTAAAACTGCAATGTAACAGCTACACACCTTAATGCCTGTAACAAAAAATTGACAATACCATATTTTTGGTGAGAAAGTAGAAAATATGGAACCTCAAATGCCGCTGGTGGGAATGTAAAATCATACAGCCACTTTGAAACAGTTTGGTAGTTTCTTAAAAAGACAAACATAAACTTGACAAATGACCCAGCAATTTCACTCCTGGATATTTCCCGAGAGAATTGAAAACTTATGTACAAACCTACCAAAAAAATGCCTTCTTAAAAATTGTTTAGTAGCTTTGTCCTTCATTAGCAAAAGCTGAAAACAACCAAAAAATCTTCCACTGGTTAATGGGCCACCTAAACATGCTCAGTATATAAAATGCAATACAATTCAAGAATACGTGGTATATGAGCTATGCAATGTACATATTATAGCACAAGTGAACCTCGAAAACCATCAGGCAGAGGGAAAGAAGACAGACACAAATTACTCTGTAAGGTCTAAAATTTCAAGTACTTGAACTTTGATATCTTTGATCCTCAAGATTTAGCTGTTAGATCCCTGCTCTTGCTATACGTCCCCACACAAAGGGAAAGGGTTAGGACCCGGCTAGTTCTCTATCAGTCAGAACAGTTGAACTCAACTGGTCTTTAACTGGCTTTACTTCCCTACCAGCAAGAAAAATTATTCAAACCAGTCACATCCTCCCTTGGGAATCAAGGGACGCCCTGGCCTCCTGTTGCTATTACACAGACCTGCCTCCCAGGTCCCCTGCGGGTTCCCTCTCCTTCAGAGTCCATCTCTGTGTGGTCCCAGGGACACCTTGCCCTGCACAGTGAGTATATAGAGCCGTTAAACTTCTGTCAATCTTATCTGTCCAGTGTCTGGTCTGCTGAGTCCAGCTATCTTCTACTATGTAGAGCAGAGGTCCTCAAACTACCACCCGCTGAGGACATTTATCGGGCCCACCGGGGGTTTTTGCCGCAGGTGCCTGTCTTGCTTAGCAGCCAACTCATCCCAGGCGCAGTGCGCATGTGTGGAATGTGCGCCGCACTCTCCCACTCCCCTCCTTCTCTGTCTCTCAACTCCTCCTCCTCAGTGAGGGAAAGAGAGAAGAAAGGAAGATAGGAAGAAAAACATGTGAGGATAGTTGTAAGCTGCAGAGAATTTCTAAAGAAAGTTCATTAAGTTCGTTAGGTAGTTCTCAAGACAATGTCTCCTAACAGAGGAATCCCTTCTCTCTCAGGATGGGGTGTGCCTCACAAGCACTCGCCATCACTGAAGGGCAGCAGCCTGTGAAAGTGAACAGCAGCAGGAGATTTTAGAGTGCAGCAGTTGGGACCCTCAGGCACTTATGCTCCCTAACATTACATCATCAGAGTCTCCATAATGGTCCATTTCATTTTGTTTGCAAGAGACAGCAAAGCAGTTAAACCATCATAGCAGATAAATTCTTCTGATATAACTGGAATGAAGTATAAAGTCTGTGCTGAGCCAGTAGTATCAGCTGATTCACCCAAATAAATTAAATAATACATTTTTGATATTTTGGAGTATGGAATGAAGTTCTTCTGCTAAGTTGAAGGCTATGGCTGGGTGAAGTGGCTCACACCTGTAATCCTAGCACTCTGAGAGGCAAGAAGATCCTTTGAGCTCAAGAGTTCAAGACTAACCAAACAAGAGTGTGGCCTGTCTATACTAACAATAAAAAAAAAAAAAAAAAGTTAGCCAGGCATCCTAGCAGGCAACTGTGGTCCCAGAAGTTCAAGAGGTAAAGGCAGGAGGATCTTTTAAACCCAGGAATTTGAGGGTGCTGTGAGCTCGGGTGACACCAAGCCACTTTTGTCTGAAGAATACAGTGACTTTTTCTCAAAATTAAAAAAAAAAGAAGACTGAATTATGCTGCCAATCAGTTATGGTTCTCATTGAAAGAGCCAGTTGTTTGTACTTAGAAAAGTTAGCAGGGTCTAATATCCTACAACTTATACAATGCATTCTTTCACAATTTCTACATCACTGAATGGCTCTCCTTTTTTCCCAAGTCTATAATCCACTTTGTAATTTGCTTCAGTGGAATTATTTCCAGGTCTCATTGCTGTTTAAAGAATTTCCCTTGCTTTTGCTTTTTATTTTTTAACTTCTATAATACAATGTTTCATATCTCTTTCTCTAATTTAAAATGTTTATGGTCCTTATAAGTGTTATAACGCTGAGGAGGATTTAATTTCCTTAATGTTGATATTATAGTATCACAAAGCAGGCAGATCATCTTATCTTTAGTAGAAACAAGAGAATGTTGTAATTCCTAAACTTCAATAAAAATTGTTTTCTTCATCATCATTGTGTTGGTGCCTTTGATATGATGGACTATTACTGTTGAGCTATGCAACTATTTGCAAATTCCACTTCAAACAGAAGTACAGTGCACTGTTGCCAAAAACTGACAATAGACTTGGGCTACTCAGACTGGGGTTACCCCATAAACTCTTGCCAGCCCACCTCATATGATAATGGTGCCAGCCAGCTGAGGAAAGTTAGTGATAAATCATGAGCATAGCAGCCTCAATTTATGGCTTACTAATGTTCTAATGGTGCTGATTAATCTGGGAAGATTATTTCATTGAAACTTATTTTATTCTTCAGTATTTTAAGTAGATTCATTTTAAAAATAAAGTGAAAATATATACATATATATAAATAATCAAAAGTATATTAATACAAATAAAGGGATTTGTTTTATAAAATTGGGATTTGGTCAAAAGGTCCCAGTTAAGAACCTAAAAGACCACATGTGGTCTTAAGACTATAGTTCCTCATCCTCAATTTAATCTCTCTGAAGCTCATTTTTCAAAAATTTAAACAGAAATTATAATGAAATCCATAATGTAGATTTATTGAGAGGTTTACATACAGTATATGTTAAACAGGAAGGATAGTTCTAAGAACACAGCTAACATTTAGTAAATATCAACTTTTCCATTTATATCATAACTTGTTTCAGTATACTTTTTCTTTAAAACCCAGAATGCATTTTTATAGTATTGTATGTGAATGAAAAAGTATAAATGAAGGAAACAGACAGATGAACATAAATAGACTGAAAAATGAATAAAATCATAGCAAATTTTAGGCATATGCTCACCTGGCTTCATTTCATTTATTGTTTTACTAGACTTTAGAATAGACAACATACTGGCAGACAAATATTAATATCATGAAAACAATGGTCTACAACATTCCTTAAGTTTAAATTATTCCTTAATTCCTTAAGGTTTACTGCACTTTGTGTAGAAGCAGAAATCTAATACATTTTCATGCTGACTTCCATTTACCATCACAGACATCAAACATATCCCTACAGGAGAAAGTATATTGACTCCAAGAAATCATAAAATTATTATATGTAACGTGACTGAAAAACTTTTGAAATCACATATTTGAACTAGATAGACTTGTGGGTACTCTTTTTTGCAGAAGTTTCATAAACATTTAAAGAAAAAATTGCAGCTACTGGAGTTTTTTCCTTTTTAACTTTTTATATTACCTGACAATTTCTTCATTTTTCCCTCATAGTTTCAAGAGCTAGGTTACTTTGATTTAAAAAGAAGCAGAATAATATAAGAGAAGGAAAAGGCAAAGAAAAACCCAACACCAAGAAAGTTCATTAGGAAAGCAAGAAATAAAAGGAAATGCTTTAAGGTTTACTTTAGCTGGGAAGCAGGACCAGGCCTAGGAAGTAGAGAGAGATTATCAGCTGTGTTCTCCACCCCCTACTCCCAAAGAAAGCACAGTGCCCCCTGTGTGCCAGAAATAAATATATTGCAACACATATATATCCCTATTAAAGTGATCCCTTCTGCTATACATACATACATATGGAGAGAGATACATACATAATTTATATCTTTTTAGTGTTAGTTTTCCCTTCTCTTAGTTGCTAAAGTGCTGCTATTTGGGGGTATTAGAGCTTTTTTTGTTTTGTTCTGATGTGGTTTGTATTTTGCTCATTTGTTTGGTTCATTCTGTGCTTAACTTCCATTTTTATTTTCATCAAGACCAATGGCTCCTGTATTAAAAGAATACACATTATACCTTGTCTCTCTCAAAGGGCAATAGAGGTGGAACTCAACTCCAAAAAACAGTTCATCCCCACACAAAGATTTGGAAATTAAACAACTTTATGGTGAATGATATTGGGGTTCATGAAAAGACAAAAAAAGAAATTGTTAAATTCCTCAAACATAACAACAATAAAGACACAAGTTACCAAAATCTGTGGTTACAGGAAAAACAGTCCTAAGAGAGAAATTTATCACATTAATACCTACATTAGAAAAACAGAAAAAGAGCTCATCAACAAACTCATGAACCATTTTATGGAATTGGAAAAAGAAGAACAATCTAATCCCAAACCCAGCAGAAGAAAGGAAATATCCAAAATTAAATCAGAGATTAATAAAATTGAAATAAAAAAATCATTCAGAAAATTGACAAAATAAGAAGTTGGTTTTTCAAAAAAATAATAAAATAGATAAAACTTTGGCCATATTAACTAGAAGGTGAAAAGTAAAATCTCTAATAACCTCAATCAGAAACAATTAAGAGGAAATAACAACTGATGCCACAGAGATATAAGAGATTATTTCTCAATACTATAAGAAACTCTATGCCCAGAATTTTAACAACGTGGAGGAAATGGATCAGTACCTTGAATTACACTCTCCTCCTAGACTTAACCAAGAAGAAATAGAGATACTGAACAGACCACTTTCAAGAACTGAGATCAAAGAAATAAAAAGTCTCCAAACAAAAATATGCCCTTGTCCAGATGGCTTGACATAAGAACTCTGTCAAACCATCAAAGAAAAGCCTATACCCATACTGTAGAAATTATTCCAAAAAATTGAGAAGGAAAGAATCTTCCCCAAAATATTCTATGAAGCAAACATCAACTTGATACCCAAACCAGGAAAAGACCCAACTAAAAACAAGAACTTCAGACCAATTCAACTAATGAATACAGATGCAAGAATTCTTAACAAACTCCTAGCAAATAGATTACAGCTTCTCATTAAAAAAATCATATATCACAATCAAGTAGGTTTCATCCCAGGGATGCAAGCCTGGTTTAAAATATGCAAGACCATAAATGTAATTAACCACATCAACAAAGACCATACGGTCCTCTCAATAGATGCAGAAAAAGCATTAAAAAAATTCAGCAGCCCTTTCTAATTATAACACTTAAGAATATAAGAATAGGTGGCACATTTCTTAAACTGATCAAAGCATCTACAACAAACCCACAGCTAATATCATACTGAATCTAGTAAAAGTGGAAGCTTTCCACATAGAACTGGAACCAGACAATGTTGTCCACTATTGCCACTCCTGTTCAACATAGTGCTGGAAGTTCTAGCCAGTACATTCAAGAGAATGCATTGAAGGCAAGAAAAGGAAATAAAAGGCATCCAAATGGGTGCAAAGGAGTTCAAATTCTCTCTTTTTGCTGATGATATGATCTTACTTATACTTAGAGAACTCCAAAGACTCAACCACTAGACTCCTGGTAGTGATAAAAAAATACAGCAGTGTCTCAGGATATCAAATCAATGCTTACAAATCAGTAGCCTTTGTATATGCCAATAACAGCCAAGTTGATAAATTAATCAAAGAACCAATTCCCTTCACAGCAGCTTAAAAAAGAGAGAGTAAAGAAAAGAAATACCTAGTAATATACCTAACAAAAGAGATGGAGGACGTCTATAAAGAAAATTATGAAACTCTAAGAAAAGAAATAGGAAAACACATTAATGAAAGGAAGGACATTCTATGCTTATGGCTGGGAAGAATCAACATCATTAAAATGTCTATACTTCCAAAACCAATTTACAGATTCAATGCAATCCCCATTAAAATACCAACGTCATACTTTCAAGATTTGGAAAAAGTAATTCCTCATTTTGTGTGGAACCATAAGAAAACCCATGTAACCAAGGCAATTCTTAGTAATAAAAACAAAGCTGGAGATATCATCCTACCAGACTGTAGGCTGTACTGCAAGGCCATAGTGATCAAAACAGCATGGTATTGTCACAAAAATAGAGACATTGACATTTGTAACCGAAAAGAAAACAATGAGATGAAACTAACATCTTACAGACACTTGATCTTTGATAAACCAAACAAGAACATACACTGGAGAAAAGAATCCCGATTCAATAAATGGTCCTGGGAGAACTGGCTATCAACATGCAAAAGACTGAAAATGGACCTGCACCTTTCACCACTCCCCAAAATTGATTCAGATGGATAAAAGATTTAAATCTAAGGCATGAAATGATAAAAATATTCCAAGAAAGTGTGGAGAAAACACTTGAAGGTATAGGTCTGGGGAAAAATTTTATGAAGACTTCAGTGGCAATTGCAACAACAACAAAAATAAACAAATGGAGTTTAATTGAACCAAATAGCTTTTGTACAGCTAAGTAAGCAACAACCAAAGCAGATAGACAGCTTTCAGAATGGGAAAAGATATTTGCATATTAGGAATCAGATAAAAGCTTGATAACTGGGATCTTCAGAGAACTCAAATTAATCAACAAGAAAAGACCCAATAATCCCATATATCAGTGGGCAAAAGACATGAATAGAACCTTCTCTAAAAAAGATGGATGAATGGCTAACAAACATATGGAAAAAAAATGCTCATCATCAGAGAAACGCAAATCAAAACCACCCTGATATATCACCTAACCCCATTGAGAATGGCGCACATCATAACATCTCAAAGTTGTGTATGCTAGAGTGGATGTGGAGAGAAGGGAACACTTTTACACTGCTGGTAAGACTCAAACTAGTGCAACCTTTTTGGAAGGAAGTATGGAGAACCCTCAAAGAACTCAAGCTAGACCTCTCATTTGATCCGGCAATCCCATTACTTGGCATCTACCTAGAAGAAAGAAAATAATTTTATCATAAAGACATTTGTACTAGATTTTTTTATCGCAGGTAAATTTATCATTGCCAAAATGTAGAAACAACCTAAATGCCCACCAATCCAGGAATGGATTAATGAGCTGTGGTATAAGTATACCATGGAATACTATTCAGCCATTAAAAGAGATGGAGACTTCACATCTTATGCATTAACTTGGATTGAGTGGCACACATTCTTCTTGCTAAAGCATCACAAGAATGGAGAAGCTAGAATTCACAGTACTCAATCCTAATATGAAGGCAGTAGATGACCTAATACATGGTAGGGGCTTAGGGAAATGAGGGATCAGGGAGGGTGCAGGAAGGAATGGGTTGGAGGGTCACAGTGTATGGCACACCCCTTGCTGTGGGGGACACAATTATAATAGGGAATTTACCTAACAAATGTAATCAGTGAAACCTAATTTTTTGTACCCTCAATGAATCCCAAATAGTTTAAAAAAAGAAACTTTCAAGTAAAAAAAATTGAAATCTACTTTATAAACTTCAGGACAAAAGTAAAGGGATAGAAACATATTTTTAAAAAGATTTTGTAAAAACAGAAAAGTGATGGAGGAAGATATATCACAATAATCCTAATCAGAAACTTGTGACTAAACTCACAAAAAGAACACTTTAGAAGGAAGAAAATTAACATGGATAGAGGCCAGTACATGAGAAATCAATTTTCTGGTAGCTACATTTTAAGAACAGAGTATAAAAATGTATTTTAAAATGGCTAGAACTGTAAGGAAATATAGATGAACCGGTATTATAACTAGAGACTTAAGCACCTCTTTTAGTAATTGTTTAAGGAAGAAAATCATAGTGACAGTGTTGGCCTAAAAAAAAGAACCAACACACTTTAATTAACTTTTACAGAATATTTTATCAAAAACAGCACAATATGCATTTTGTTCAAGCTCAAATGGAACTTTCACTAAAATAGACCAAATTCTGGGTTGTAAAACACACACCATTATAAATTTAAAACAAAAAAAAAGTTATACCAAAGCATTATTATGCAGAATGGAATTAAACTAGGAATCAATAACATAAGAGAGAGAAGATTTCCAAATATTTGGAAATTACACAACATACTCCGAAATAATACATGGGTGGAGAAGAAAGTCTCAAGAGAAATATTTAAAAATATTTTGAGATTTTGGGCTTAGCAAAATGGCCAAATAGAAATCTGTGGTAATCGTCCACACTAGACAGCCTGGATAGCAAACTGCAAAAATACTCAAGTGGGAAAGCTCCTTCATAAGAACCAAAACTCAGGTGGTTGTTCACAATACTTAGTTTTAACACTGTCAAGCAAAGAGGCACCGAAGCGGGCAGGAAAGACAGTCTTGCATTGCCTCCACCACCCTGTCCCATCCTCTCAACCACATTGCGCAATGCCGGGTGGAGAGATAATCTGTGCTTTGGAGAGGAAGAGTGAAGGTATTGTGAGACTTTGCATGGGAACTAAGGGCTGCCCTATCATAGGGACAGGGACAAAGCAGAACTCTATCAGCACACACAGAAAGAACATTTAGACCAGCCTCAGTCAGAGGAAATCTCTCAACCCTTGGAATAAAGTTCTGGCTAACTCCACCACAAGCTGATGTATGTGAGCTGGGGTCTGGAAAAAAAGTGTAAGATAAGCTACACAGACTCAGTGCTGACGCAGTACTTGCAGTAGGTGCTGGTCTCTCAGCAGTGGACTCCGGGTAAACATGACCCAGTAAGACAGGAACAGTGGTGGCCAACCCAGCACCTCCCAATCCAAGGCTGTGCAACTCAGGGAAAGTTATTTTGTGCTGGAGAAAAGAAACAGAAGACCACAGAAGAGTGTGTCTTGCAATGTGCATACCAGCTCAGCCACAGTAAAGTAAAATACCAAGCAGATTACCAAATCTCTTGCATCTTGGGCCTTAGATCCTGGATAAGATTTCTAGACCCACCCTGGGCCAGAAGTGAATGTTCCACCTAAAGAAAAGAAACAAGTCTCAGAGAATTCTCCACCTACTGAAAAAAGATCCCCTAGTCCTTAAATAAACATCAGAGATGGTCTGCTGACTATCACCATGGATTATGGATGAGACTGTGCTGGCTGCAGGTGTGTCCAGAACAGGTCCGACAGAAACGGCCTTGAGGAAGTACTCACGTGACTCCAGTCCCAACTCCAGGCATCCCAGAATGAAGAGAGAGACTCATTCAGTTTAAGGGAAAATGAAGGAAGAGAATGAAAGACTGCCTGGTAATCCATGGGACTTTCTTACACAAATCCACCAAGGTGCAATGACCAGGAGTCTGCAAAACCACAGCATACCAGTCTCTTATCCTATTTGTCATCAGATGAGACTGTAGCTCCTTTCTGGATATCATAGCACTTCATCTTAGCTTTGCCTTCCAGGTAGCTTGCCAGGCCATCTCCTCTGCTCTCCAAATTCGCTAAAATGGAAGTCAAAGCCAGGTCAGATTCACCAGATTCAAGGAACTTACAGGAAGTTTTGCTGGTGATACCAAAAAGGCTTGAAAAGAAGGTGAGATACTTGTAGCCTAAGAAATACACTAATAAAATTTCTTCCTTCAAGGTCATGACTCTTTGCCTTCCTGAATGTGAACAGAAGACTGAAGAGTTAGAAAACACTTTTTATTAATGTGGTTTCACTTTCTTCACTTTGGGATTTTAGTCTATTTTATCATGATGCTTCAGGTAAAACTTCCAATTTACTCCATTGTCTACACATTTGTATTTTCTGTCCCAGTCACATCTTATTTAGATCTCACAATTCCATAGGGTATGTTTTCTAATTATTTCCATTTTCTCACTGAAGAAATTGAAGATCAGACATCTCAAGTCACTTGCCTAATGTCAAAAGCAGTAAGTGGTGGAGAATGAGATCAATGTTGTCTATACCTTCCTAGAGCTTTTTCTCTTATCTACTGTTCTATGGTAGATACTTCTGTCATTACGCCAAAGAACACGTATAGCTGTGTAACTTATATTATGACTTGTCATGATACTTTTTGTTTATATGTCTTATGGAAGAAATGGGTGTACAGGGTATGAGTTCTGAACTAAGAAAAGATTGTTTAGTTATCTGTCTTCTGTTCTTGTCCCAAGAAACTAATTGCCAACATATAAAATCAGTTAAATGCATCACATATATGATTGTCTATTCTTCAAGAAATGTATTTACAACATATTTACAACATTTAAACATATTTACAACATCCATATGAATGTTAATAGAATTTAATACTCAACTTATTTTTATTTGTGCTATACACTTTCCCTAAAGCCTTGACGTGACTGAGAGGTTTTGGCCTTTAGGATTCCAGGTGTGAATTCAGAGAGCTTGCTGTAAAATATCCACGAGAACCAGAGGAGGGGATAGGTGAAGTAATTATTTATCAAAATCCAGGTAGGTTTAAGACTGAAGGGTGAATTTCAATAAACCTGGATTTCTAGGTTTCTAAGTAATAACCACATTCTTGATACAACTTGTCAGAGAATATAAACATGAATTCACTACAACCCAAGTTTGCTTGTAAAAAGAGTAGCTAAGAGCTATACATGAATGGTAAGCAAACATTTTTGGGATGATAATAGTATTTTATCAAAGAGTGAAATATAAGGTATTAGGTATGTCTCTATTAAGTAGATTTTAGTGAAATGCTATTAGCATGTATTGAATAACCTGGTAGGAAAAATTAGTTTAATGCATTGTTTATTATGGATTATATAGGTTTATTATAGAGTGAATAATATCTCTGTTCATAATAGCATCCTTTTAAAAATAAGGATAAATAACCATCCTTTCTCTATAGGATCAAGTGTGGTCTTTTGTCTTAAAATTTTATACTTTTATGTTATTTATTAGAAGCATTTGGGGGCACATAATTAAACCTTAAGGATTCATGATTGCTTTATTTTGTGCAAGTGGATGAAATTAATAATATGAACTTTAGGGATATGTTTTATACCTTCTTCATTTTAGGCCCCTTCTCCACACTGTACTTTATCTTGCCATTATCATTTGCTTTTTACTCACCAAAGTCTGCCAATACAGGCTATCATATAGATATATGTGAATTAAGTTCATATTTCCTGACAAAACTATGTACGAGTAAATAAAATATCAAGAGAAAGAACCAGAAGCACATAGCACACTGGAACAACTCAGGCAAAATATACTTTAGAGAATATTACATGCGTAGTTAAATATTTCACATTAAGTTGAGTAAATACTTTACATTTTTAACTTTTGATTCTTTGGTTACATTTATATATCTCACATGAACACTTTTATATTATATATATTTAGAAAAAATATTTAATTTATTTTCAACAAAGTATTTCAAGGAACTTTACTAGCAATGTAAGATAGTTGATATTTGTAAACTAAGGACAAATGTCATTTTGCCATTCCAAGTAGAACCTTCCCTAAGGGAATTTAACCTTCGGGAAGGGAATGTGTCCCTTAAGGGCACATATTTTGAAAGAATTACCCTTAATGATTGCATAAATGGAAGTATTTTTTCAAAGTCTAAACTGTTCTTATTATGGAGATTGCAAAGTGGTTTCTATAGATGAGCTGTATTAGTGTAATCTTTATAGGAGGATGGATGGATGGATTCATCAACAGTATTTTTCAAGGGGACATAGTACAATAATAGATGACAAGTAATGATCATTTCCATTCCCATGATTATGTAAATGCTCCCCAGGAGAACATTTATTATGAACACTGTCATTGAAATCACCCTTCCTTCTGTTGGCTAGAGCTGAATGCCTTTGAAGATCTGATTACTAAGCACTTCATAAGACGTAGTATGAGATGCTATCAGTCGGTACTGCCAAAGGAATGTCAGGAGGAAATTCCTTTGTCGTGAGCAATATTTTAAAGCAAATGTTCAAACATCTCTGTAAGGTATGCTGAGCTTTTTCAGAATCCTAGGTACTAATGGTACTTACAACCCATCCCAAGCATATTATTGTTCTTTGATCATGTTAATGGTTATTTAAAGCATTACTCTGCATTAGATTATTTCACACAATGACACAAATGGGTTTACAGAAACATTTGTGTAGAAAAGTAAGAAATAGGTTACTTTTTCAACAGCATTCAATCTTAGGTGGTATGATTGTGGATTATGCAATAATATGCTTTTGGGAGTAATTATCACTATTGCCAAAGAATTCTCTTTACATAACAATATATGTTTTAGATCTAAAGAATTCATACAATTTTATAAATATCAACTGTATGTTAATTTAGTTTCTTGATTATGCATAAAAAACTATTGAATATCAAATAATGGAGTTCACATTATTATAAGCCAATATGTTCAGTAAGTCTATTAAAATAAGGCATTGAAAACAAAAATGTCCCTAGCATCTGAAACACCTTAACTATATTTAATCCACCAGTCTAATTATGCATTTACTCTGTAAACAACAGGAAGCAACTGTGAATAAAACACTGAAAGAACAGACTATGGACATTGTTTTCAATGAGATTATAGAAAACAGTTTGCAAGGAATTTAGAAAGTAGGTCTAAGTGAATAAGTATACAAGAATGAGAGGGTAGCATGAAATTGTATACACAAATAGAAATAGAATTAAAGAAAGATAGTTCCAGGTTTCACGAGACAATGTGTGTTATGCTTTGCCTGGTTAATTAATGTATTGTGAGTTGTATCAACATATATTCTACTGAAAAGCAAAATAGACATAAGTCCAAACACATACCTGACATTTATTATATATTTGACATTTTTCTAAGATTTTTATAAATATCAGCTTATTTAAATTCCCCCTACAAAAATAATTCTATTGGATAGATAACATTGTTTCCATTTTAAAGATAAGATTCCCTGTCCAAAGGCACAGAGCTACTGAGTGGGCGGAGAGGGTGGTGGATGTAAAACAAGGTAATCTGGCTCCCAGGGCTCTGTTTTAAGCATCATTGTTATTCTACTTTTCTTCAGCAAAACCACTTTTAAAATTACCTTTGAAGTAATATTTGATGAAGTCACAACCATGCGAACAGTCTAAGTTTAATGCAAAATTAATCAATCATGTGATATGTGAAATTGCCTTCTGTAATTCATATTTGGGACAAATTTTTAGATTTTGCTGAATGATGTCCAGTAATGAGTAGTAAGAAATATTTCTAATTTATTACATGTGCTCATCTTTAATCGCTATTAAATGTGAATATGTTATCCAAAGTTATTTTATATTCACATGTTTTGCTCTGGTCTTTCTTTTAAGATTATAGAAAATATTTAATGAGTACCTGCATTCAAAGTACTATATAAGGCACCAAAAAAGAATAAATGAGTTTGGTTGTCTCAACCCAGAAGATAACAATCTACTGTTTGTAACATCCCCTGTCTTTTGGGTACCCAGTGTCTTCCCCAAGACTCCTTATTCTTTAAAATCAGCTTTCCAGAAAGAAATGGAAACAAATAACACTGAATTATCGTGACAGTTAGGTGGTTACTGGACTTGTAATAAGAATCAAATTTATAAGATTTATGTCAGAGTTTTAGAAATCACACAGAATATGAAAACACAATTATAATAATAAGAATTCCACAGAACTTCAAGAATTTGACTCAAAGTGTGGTTCCTAACACATCAGAAAGCCCAGATAATAGTGATGGCTGCTATGCCAGAAATGGACGAGTTTGGATGGATCCGTATGTGAGTCTTTGGTTTTTTCAACCTCTTTGTCTCTAGGATGACATCTGATATTTCTTAATCAACTATTTGATAAAACCCTACATAAATGTATTTGTGCATCATATTCTTTTCAATTTCCTGTTTTTGTCAATGTAATTAAAATTGATACATACTGATATACATAGATTTGATTCTGTTATCTTTCTTTCTCTCGGTAGACTTCATTCATTTCTATATATTGAAATTATGTATCTATTGTTAATAGATGTCTGTAACTATTTACTATAATTAGAAATATTTCAATTATAATAACATTGTCATACATGCTGGTTTTGTTCACTGCCACATTTTGATTAATTAATTAATTAATTAGTTAATTTTATTTATTTATTTTCTTTTTGAGACAGAGTCTCACTTCGTTGCCCTTTATAGAGTGCCATGGCGTCACCACTCACCACAACCTCAAACTCTTAGGCTCCAGCAATTCTCTTGCCTCAGTCTCCTGACTATCTGGGACTACAAGCCCCCACCACAATGCCTGGCTATTTTTCAGAGATAGGTCTCGCTCTTGCTCAGGCTGGTCTTGAACTCCCAAGCTCAGGCAATCCACACCCGTGGCCTCCCACTGTGGTAGGATTACAGGCATGAGCCACTGTGCCTGGCCTAATTATTTAATATTATAGTGACTTTTAAATAATAAGCATTAACTAAATACTTTGTTCATGAATAAATGAATATATGTGAGAAGTAATCTTTTTTAATGCTTTTCCGTGTTTACTTGAATTATTTCTATTCCTTTTAACTAATTATGCTGCCAAGAATAGTACAGTCAACTTAGCCTGAAACTTCAGGCTCCTTGAAAGAAGCTGATTTCACTGTCACAGAGTTTTCTCAAACCTGGGAAACTGTCCTTTTCTAATCAGAACACTGAAGAGTATAGGCATAGGTGGCACATTTCTGAAAGTTTCTGGAAGTGGAACACATTATTCTTAGTAAAGCATCACAAGAATGGAGAAACATGAATTCCATGTGCTCAATTTTGATATGAGGACAATTAATGACAATTAATGACACGGTGGGGGTGAGGGAAGGGGAGAGCAGAGAAAGAATGAGGGTGGGGTGGGGAAAGGAAGAGCAGAGAGAGGGAAGGAGTGAGGGGGGTGGGGTCTTGGTGTGTGCCACACCTTTTGGGGGGCAAAACACGATTGTAGGAGGGACTTTACCTAACAAATGCAATCACTGTAACCTGGTTTCTTGTACCCTCAATGAATCCCCAACAATAAAAAAAAAAAAAAAAACCTGGGAAATTGTAATTGACTTAGCTGGCATCCGGACGCTTCATCTCTACCCATTAATTTTTAAAAAGCAATAAGATCCCACTGTACACATATTATTATAGTGCCACTCTCAAGGGATGCCTTGTGAATAGAATGTTTGAAAAATAGTGCCCAGAATAAGGGGATTATTTTGAATAAAAAATACAAAATAAAAATCAAAATACAAAAATACAAAGACAAAAGAAGAATAAATTAAGTGTATTCTTTAGCTGGTTTGTAAAAGGAAAAAATATTTAATTTGCTGTTTTCTTTATTTGAGTAATTTTAATTAAAAAGAAAAAGAATTTAGAGCTTTGTTATTGATCTCTTATCCAGATGTTGCTATATTACTCATTTTTCATTTATCATGAATATTTAACAGTTTGGTGCTCTGTAAACTGTTCACTTTGTACTGTTATAATATACCCTGATAATTTTCTAACTACCTACATCATTTCCTAGTCTCTTTCAATTTATTTTGGGGAAAATTCACTTCCTTTTCCTTCTTTTAGTGTGTTCTTTTTTTCTTTCCTGTATAAATTTTCTTCAATTGAAATCTTTCAATTTCATCACCATTGTAAGAACTTCCAAGTGGAAATTTCTCATGAGACTAGTCTTCTGGACTTGAAACTCGCATATTTGAATGCTTTTAAAAAATATCTAATTGACATCATAAACAAGACCCAAACTAATTTCTTGACTTGATCTCCCCTTCATCACTTGAAATCTTCTTTCCTTTATATATAGTAAGCAAGGAATGGAACCTCCACCCACCATTCGTGCTCAAAAAACATAAAAGTCATAATTGACACTTTGTTTTTTAACTCCATAAAATCAAAAACATTAAATTATTTGTTTAATTTAAAATATTAAACTATTTGTTTCTGGCATTAAAATACATTATGAACCTGGCATGTTCTCTTGATATTTTAGGCAATCTCTTGGGTAAGTGGTTTTCATCAATCACATGGACAACTGCAATAATATCCTAGATAGGGTTTCTGCATCACATTTTCTTTTTAACCTATACTCTATAATAATTTCAAGTATTTTTGAAAAATTTATACATTTTTATTGAGTTGTAATTGACATGAATACATGAGCTGCATGTATTCAAACTATACATTAGATGAATTTCAAGATATATACAACTATAAATTCATCACCACAGCCAAGATAGTTATCCCAACATTAATCTCAATTTTAAAGAAATCCTTCAGGTTTCCTCTGCACAAAGGGCAGCATGAAATGAGGATTTCTCATTTCAAAATCCACAATAATTCTAAATGTTTGGACTTCATAAATCTTCAGTGCTCTTACCAGAGGTAAAATTTTTAAAAATCATATTTCAATGTTTACAACCTCTACATATTTAAGTTCTATATAGTTTGCATTCTTTCAATAGAAGATTTGTCTTTTATTTAATTATTTTTATTTTTCGTAGACTTAATTGTGTGTGTGTGTCTATGTGTGTGGTTCATCATCTTTGCAAAAAATACTTAATTCTCTTTTTGTCTACAAAAATAACTTTTCAGTTATTCTTACTAATACTAAAGTTTAAAGTTTAAGAGAATACCATATCATACTTTTAATTGAAATATACCATATCAACATTTTGTCCAAAGATGAAAATAATTTTATTTCATAATTTATTATAAAATGTGACAGAAGTTAAATTTGCTCAGTTTTCTTCCCTTACATTTAATTTCTTTTCTTTCTGTCTCTATATCATCATAAATTTGAAATCATTCAACATGTGCATAATAATGTAAGTCACCTAATAGCTAGGAGAAGATTATATTGAAATAAATTGATAAAAATTCTCTGTTTCCCATTTACTTTCCACAGCCATTTACTAGAACAGAGAAGCAAACAAATGTTATGCATTATTGTTCACATCTTAAATAGTCTGAGGTAATTCTCGAATTATAGGAAAAGATGTATTGTGATTATAATACTACTCTTACTGATACAAAGGAAGGTAATAATGTTACATAATTTCCCTGAACCAAGAATCTTTCTGAGATCAAGAAAAGGCAGCTTTCTCTTTTTATTGAAATATTTTATTTCAATGTTAATTATGAAATGTATGAAGTCACTCTTTTGCTATAGTTTTATATTACAGCTATTGATAATATATTTGTCTATTTTTGGCCACTTTAAATTTAAAACTGGTGTCATTTTACTTAATTATGGATGACTGCTGATTCCAATGTCAATTCCCTAAAGAATATGAGATGGTAAGAGCTAAAAGGCTTGTTTGTTCTGCTAAGATGTAACTCTCTTCTTTATGTGCTAATTGTAACTGCCCCTTTCATACTATTTGGAAGCAAAATACATTATCGATCAAATTTTAGCTTTAACTTCTATTAAAATTATCTTGGTGTCTTTAGTCCTCATTACCTGCTTGTATATTTTGTATATTAAAATATTACAACAGTGTGGAAGGCATCGTATAGGAGTAATTTCAAGAGCGACTTTTTCCTGAATGGTCCAGAAAGAGTAACTCTAAGTCCTAATGCAATTCCATGGAATGACAAATAATAAAATAATAATGACTGCTTCTAGAATAGGTCCTCTGTTACGAAATGATGTTCTTTAAGCTCCCCAAAGCATCATATTACTATACTCATAGAAGCTATTTCCTAAAGAATCCCTAAAACCCTCGATGACCCGTAGGCATAACAGAACTTAAATGAGTTTTGTGCTAAATGTGACTCCAGAAGATGAAAACAACAGATATCATTTGCTTTTCATGTTTCTTCCTTTTTGATTATATTTCTTTCTGTGGTTATTAGATTTTTTACAATTCTTTTAAATCTGTATACAAATATACAAGTACTTTTCTGTTATTTATTCTGATACAGAAGTACTTTAATATGCACAATTTAATGGAGTATTAATTGTAGTCCAAAAAATCATCATGTTTGAATGTGCCATTTTGTAATCAGCAGCCCTTATTTCTTTGGTAAAAAGAACACTTGATCAATGATTGTTAAAGTACCAAGTAGATGGTTGTGCGACTCTAGTCTCTGTTGTACACATATCATATGTCAGCTTCGTGACACAATATATACATAATGGATACAATGGTCTCTGTGTTTCTTATGATTTGTCTAAACTTCTGCTTGAATTGTTTGGACTTCTTGAAAAAGGCATAATAACTATTAGAACCTAGAATTGCTTAAAGTTGTAGAGCTCATCTCTTTATATTTTTAATAATATCAATCATTTAAGACCTCCCATGAATAAAACAACATGCCTACTTTTTAAAGTCTGGATTGTTTTGTGTTTGCCACAAAAAAAAAAATACTAAAAAATATGCTAATTTTTAAAAATTTTTTTACAATTCATATTGAGATTAAAAGTCTCCTCCCAGCAAGCTGGTATCAAAATTAGGAAAAAGAAAATTATAAAACAGAAGAAATTTGCTGCAGAACTCAGTTTTCTTTTTTAAATACACAGACAAGAAATTTACTTGTCTGAATAACATCTATTTGGAAGTGTTTGGCAGGCAGGTGGAACAATATTAAAGTGTGAAATGAGTGTGAAAAGGAGTTCAGGAGTTCAATTTTTAAAAAGGCCTTTCTACTTATAGAAAAATATTTGTGGAGCAAAAAGATACTAAAAAATTACATATTAAGGAAAAGGTTTACAAAGGCAATATGAACCTATAAGTAGTTTGAAAAATATCTGAAAAATAATTTTAATTTTTAAAAAATTTAACAGAGAAGTTAATTCAAATTTTTTATTATTAAGACATATCTAAGGATGTTTATAAGTTGAAATTTAGACGGTAGTTTTAATTGTGTATAAAGAAGAAAGAAATAAAAGAGTGAAGGCAAAAGCTCAGGAGAAAGGAAGATAAAAAAAGTAAAGATGTAAAATGTGTTTAAGTAAGGGCGAGTGATAACTATCACTAATTCAGATATTGGCACCACTGTCAGAAATTCTAAATTAACTTGATGTATAAACTAAAAATCTAAAAGAAAATTATCAATAGCAGCTATTAATTGTATATCTTTTCTTCTACAGAAAAGTAACATCTGTATTTCATCATTAAGACAAACATAGTATCTTTGAATAGGATTCTGGTGGTATTTATGTTTAATTGGAAACAGCCTTCATTTTTTTCTGTGATAACCATTTGGCATTTTATATCACTTCATTTTAATACATTATCATGCTGTTTATGAGGGATTTCAAAGCTGTCCTACAGACGGCTTTATTACTATTTTACACTGAGATTAGCCAAAACAACGGTTATGGTTTTCTACTTTTTCATTAATATGGAAACAATCCTATTATCATCATGCAAATATTAGTTATGCAATTTTATCCATCAGGAGTACCTAAATGTCTGGAAAATGTGACAACTTGCTATTTATATTTAAGTTAGAATTCCATTCTTTTTAATGCATCCTCCATTATAGAGTGCTGAAAAATATTAAAAGATGCTTCAACAAAAGGGCCCAAATCAACATGTAAGAGGAAAGGTCCGTATTATGATCTAAGTTAATGTAAGGGCTTACAGAGAACCCAGCAGAATGAATGGTATTCAGGTGATTGATCTCCTGGGTTATCGTTAGTCTTTTTTTACTTTTTCTGATAAGAGTAGAGAAGTGTGTTCACTGCTTGTCAGTTATTTGGAATGCAGATAATCTCACATACCAAATTCTCCCATCTCAAATTTTTTTAATCTCTCAATCCAACACACTTATTACAGAAAAATTTTGTTTATATTTATGTTCTAAACTACATTTGTAATTGTATGGCATCCATCGAAAGACATTACAAATACGTCATGATTCTAAGGAAAGAGAATTCTTAAATATTTTACTTTGAGACATGGCATATGTGTTAGACTATGGAGAGGAATTGCCTAGATTAAACTATGATTTTCTGCTTATTTGTAATGTAGTATTAGAAAACTCAATCATTCTACCTCAGTTTATTTCCTCTGAAAAATGAGGGAATAAGGCTGTGATGGAAAAAAAAATGATGTTTGTAAAGAACAGTATCTGATACTTATAAAGAATTATGTATATTTATTAACTAAAATAAATACAACAAAATTTGCATTTAATTAACAGTGATAATGTTATCCATATCAGTATAGAAAGAACTTATTGAGTTTATAGTGTCTCCTCAGTACTCCAGAGCATTTAGTACACATAATTTATTTAATAATTACTTTTAATGAATATTCATGTTATTTATAATGGTTTCATGATAATTACAAAAGCTGCTACTATAAGACTCCCAGTCCAATATCTTGTAAGTCTAATTGTGTAAATTAGACTACTACATAATTTTTTTCACATTTT
>CAUYRH010140992.1:0-12493 GCA_963574655.1 Perodicticus potto
ACCCCCAAAAGGTGTACCACACCCCGTGACCCCCTCATCTCCACCCTCCTTCCCTTTCTCTGCTCTCCTCATACCCCACCCCCCACTGGGTACGAGATAAGTAATTTTCCTCATATCAGAATTGAGTACACAGGATTCTTACTTCTCCATTTTTGTGATGTTTTACTAAGAAGAATGTGTTTCACTTCCACCCAGGTTAATATAAAAGATGTAAAGTCTCCATCTTTTTTATGGCTGAATAGTATTCCATGATACACATATACTACAGCTTGTTAATCCATTTCTAGGTTGGTGGGCATTTAAGCTATTTCCACATTTTGGTGATTGTAAATTGAGCTGCGATAAACAGTCTAATGCTAAGTGTCCTTACAGTAAAAGGAATTTTTTCCTTCTGGATAGTTGCCCAGTAAGGGGATTGCAGGATCAAATGGGATGTCTAGCTTGAGTTCTTTGACGGTTCTCCATACTTCCTTCAGAAAGATTGGATTAGTTTGCAGTCCCATCAGCAGTGTAAAAATGTTCCCTTCTCTCCACATCCATGTCAACCTCTGCAGTTTTGAGATTTTGTGATGTGGGCCATTCTTACTGGGGTTAGATGATATATAAGGGTGGTTTTGACTTGCATTTCTCAAATAATTAGGGATGATGAGCATTGTTTCATGTGTTTGTTAGCCATTTGTCTGTCTTCTTTAGACAAGGTTCTATTCATCTCCCTTTCCCGGTAATATAAGGGATTATTGGCTCTTTTATGTTGATTAATTTGAGTTCTTTGTAGATCCTAGTTATCAAGTTTTTGTCAAATTCAAAATATGCAAATATCCTTTCCCATTGTGTAGGTTGTCTATTTGCTTTGTTTGTTGTCTCCTTAGCTGTAAGGAAACTGTTCAGTTTAATTAAGTCCCATTTGCTTATTTTTGTTGTTGGTTTTTGAGACAGAGCCTCAGTATGTCGCCCTGGGTAGAATGCTGTGGCGTCACAATGCACAGCACCATCAAACTCTTGGGCTTTAAGTGATTCTCTTGCTTCAGCCTCCCAAGTAGCTGGGACTACAGGTACCCACCACAATCCTGGCTATATTTCTGTTGTGTTGTTCCAATTGCTAATGAAGTCTTCTTCTTCTTTCCCCAGGCCAATATCTTCAAGTGTTTTCCCATGTTTTCTTTGAGGATTTTTATTGTTTTGTGCCTTAAATTTAGGTCTTTTATCCGTCTTAAATCAATTTTTGCAAGTGGAGAAAGAAGTGGGTCCAGTTTCAGTCTTTTACATATGGTTACCCAGTTCTCCCAGCATCATTTATTGAATAGGGATTCTTTCCCCCAGTGTATGTTCTTGTTTCCTTTATCAAAGATTAGGTGGCTGTAAGATGTTAGTTTCATTTCATCTCCTGTTTTTCTATTCAGTTCTAGATGTCTATGTCTCTATTTTGGTGATGGTATCATATTGTTTTGATCACTATGGCGGTGTAGTACAACCTAAAGTCTGGTAAGGTGGTGCCCCGAGCTGTGTTTTTATTAGTAAGAATTGTCTTGGCTATATGGGTTTTTTTTCTGGTTCCATACAAAACACAGATTTTTTTCCATGTCTTGAAAGTATGATGTTGGTATTTTCATAGGAATGGCATTGAATCTGTAGATTGCTAGGGAAGTATAGACATTTTAACAATGTTAATTCTTCCCAGCTATGAGCATGGTATGTTCTTCCATTTGTTAATATTTTCTGGTATTTCTTTTCTTAGGGTTTCATAATTTTCTTTATAGACATCCTTCACCTCTTTTGTTAGGTATATTCCTAAGTACTTCATTTTCTTTGAAGCTACTGTGAAGCGGATTGTGTCGTTAATTAGCTTCTCATCTTGGCTGTTATTGGCATATACAAAGGCTACTGACTTGTGGACACTGGCTTTATATCCTGATTCATTACTCTATTTTTTGATCACTTCCAGGATTCTTATGGTTGAGTCTTTGGGGTTCTCTAAGTATAAGATCATATCGTCAGCAAAGAGGGAAACTTTGGCCTCCTCTGCTCCCATTTGGATGCCCTTTATTTCTTTCTCTTGCCTAATTGTATTGGCTAGAACTTCCAGCACTATGTTGAATAGTAGTGGAAATACAGGACAACTTTGTCTGGTTCTAGTTCTAAGTGGAAAAGCTTTCAGTTTTACTCCATTCAGTAAAATACTAGCTGGAGGGTTTGTCGTAGGTGGCTTCAATCAGTTTAAGAAATGCGCTATCTGTGCCTATATTCTTCAGTGTTTTAATTAGAAAAGGATGCTAGATTTTATCAATTGCTTTCTCTGAATCTATTGACAGGATCATATGGTCTGTGTCATTTTAATGGGGACCTGGTAAACCTGATTCTTTCTTAGTTGTTAAGTGAGACTGTCTATAACAATGGTTCTCAACCTTCCTAATGCTGCAACCCTTTAATACAGTTCCGGTGGGTCACGACCCACAGGTTGAGAACTGGTGGTCTATAAAGAACTTTAAAATATCCAAAGAGGCTGCATCAATTGTATATATTTTAAAATATGTACATCTCCCAAAAATAATAGCCAAAAAATTTTTAAATGTATGTCTCATAGCAAACCCAAACCAAGATGAAACTTCTTAAGAGTTTCACTGACCTTTCTTTCAAAAAGCTAATAGGTATTTACTTATCATCCACAAAATACAGAAATAAAAATGACATAATTTTTTTATAATATTGAAAAATTAAGAAGGGAAAATTTCTCCCCCTCTTCTTACTAGGCCCTACTACTACTACTACTACTACTACTACTACTACTACTGGTAGTAAGTACAAGGATTCTCTAGTATGACATCTTCTGTTGGGATAACTTCAACTTCAATTCTTATAGCAGTAATCACAGTACTAATCACTCTTTGCTGCTTCTATTTGAAATTAGCTTGACAAACCCCTGTCATTGTTTTCTTTTTACAAAAATCAATTTAGCAGCCTTATATATATTAAACACATGTGTGAATAGATTATGTATGTATATACGTATCCCCAATTCACAAAGACTTATTTATAGAAGTTTTCTTAAAAAGGTCCATAAGTTACAGGAGGTACCTCGTGTAATACACACATTATTCCCTTCTTTTCCAGAGGCCACCATTTATTAAAAGCCTACTTGCTGCCAAGTACCAAACACTTATGGTGCCTTATCTCATCTACCCTCACACAAGCTTAAGAGGCAGATTCTATTATCACTACCACTTTAGTGAGTAGACAGTCAGGCATAGAGAGGTAAAGTATTTCAAGGTTCTTCTCTCAACAGAGCCTGAAGCTCTAATTCCAAATTCCTGAGTAAAGCCATTATTTACATTTTTCTCTCATACGGGTGTGTTTACTGGAAGCTAGGCAATTTTTTGAGGTATTTTTATGATATTTATCTGCCTGTGAATCACATTGGCATGTATATACAATGGAAATAATAAAATAATGAAATAAAGAGCCTGGCAGGCAAATAAAACATCTTCTCTTGTGAAACAGCTTTTTTACCATGGCTTGTAAAAAGTATGTACTAAGGTTATCATACACAAGAATGTACCCTTTTCAACAATGATTAAAACGAAATCTTCTGGCTCATAATTTTAAAACAACTTAATTTAAATAAAATCCTACTAGCACTGAATTAATTGTCATTTCAAAAGTTTAAATACATCACTCTTTCTTCAGGAGTATTATGCAAACAAGGACTGTTTGTAGCACTTGGGGAAGGGGGAAATTGGGTTTGGGCATGCATATAGGGTTGCCAGATTTAACAAATAAAAATACAGGCTGACTAATTTTTATTTTTTATATGCCATATAATATTTTAGATATACTTATATATATATGAATTTATTTATATGAATTCAAACTTAAGTAGGTATCCTGTATTTTATCTGGCAACTTAATTTGAGAAGAAAAAATAGACTGAAACTCAGCACTAATATGTTTTTGTGGGGGGGGGGGTTTGTTTTTAAGCAAAGGTTAAAGGAACACTGGAACATAAAAAGCTTTTCTGGAAGTTTTAAACCAAAGGAATATTTCATTTTAAGTTAATGTTTAGTGAAAGTATTGAAAACATAATCATGACATTTCTAACTACTTTATTATATGACAAGAGAATAGTCCTGAAATTTTCCATGGTATGTGGATGATTTATAAATGATTTTCCTTCTTCCTTCCTTCACAGAAACTAACTCCCAACAAAGTACTTGGAACAAACCTAACAATGTGAAAAGTTAAAAGAAAAAATAGTTTTTAATATCTTTCAGGTGCCAAGTCATCAAGGGAACAGCTCTTTAGCACCTTAATTAACTCACAGAGTGTCATACTTGTTCCTCAAAGCAGAGTTCAATGTAAATATTCAAAATCAGAGAGAAAAATAAGAAAAACTATCATTTTCTCTTATTATTATCATTGCTACATTAATACAACTATGTGCCAGGCCAGACACTCTTTCTTCCTCCTTGGAGTCCAAACTAGCTGGTAAAACATTATGAGGATATGCCCAATAAATATTATAACAGAGGTCTATATAGCTCAAAGAAGTGACTTCCTCCTTCTGCAGTAAAAATCAGTTAGGAAACTCACATGGGAAACACACAAAAACTAAAATCATGTCCAGGTTTTAAACAATTTGTGGGTCACAATTTTTCTTCTATGGTGGGCATTTCAGTTTTATTCAAGTTGAAGGGGAAAGTTGTGAGATTCCTCTGTTCTTAGGAAGGCATCAGGCTCTTTAGCCTGGTTTTGTCTAGCATGTGGAATCCCTGGCTCACCCTATACCCCAAATCTGAAGCCTGGCATGTCACCACATAAGGAGGATGGGCATTCTCCCAGGGGCTGTGGTCCAGTGTGAGCACAGCACAGTCACCTGTTATGGTATTTGTCAAGTTACAGATTATTTGGTTCCATTCAAGACCTCACAAATAACCTCTAAGGTTGGTGGTCAGGAACTTGTATTAAAAAAACAAAAACAACTCCACAGACAAGTCTGATTCACAGCTTTGGTTAAAAACATTAGTCACATGATTCAAATCACATTAAGCTGCATTCATTTTAGGGTTGCACAAGATGTTCATCTACCCTGAGGTTGTCTCCTCTCCAAGTGACTTTAAAATTAAAAAAAAGTCACAAAACTGACTGAGCTCCTTCTTTAGGGTTATTTCTTGGACTGAAATACTCCACACAGCCTGATGAGGCAATGTCAAAGCCCCTCCTAGGACAAATAGACAGGAAACATTCAACAGCTGACAAAACAGCTTTACTGTAATATTTCAGAAGCTGGAAAAGGAAAACCAAAAAACTGGACAGGTAGGATGATCTTTTTTTTTTTTTTTGAGACAGAGCCTCAAGCTGTCACCCTGGATAGAGTGCTGTGGCATCACAGCTCACAGCAACCTCCAATTCCTGGGCTCAATCGAGTCTCTTGCCTCCACCTCCCAAGTAGCTGGGACTACAGGCGCCCGCCACAATGCCCAGCCATTTTTTTTTGGTTGCAGCCATCATTGTTGTTTGGCGGGCCCGGGCTGGATTCGAACCCGCCAGCTCAGGTGTACGTGGCTGGCGCCTTAGCCCATTGAGCCGCAGGCGCCGAGCCAGGATGATCTTTATATATACCATTGACTTAAATATGAGGTCATGAACCATGTTCACAGGAAAAATACATTACAATCAGATTTTGCTATCTTTAGTATATAAAGGAAGTGAGAAGGGAAGAATGTATTGTTTAATCCATTCCAACAGCAAAAAGTGCAAAAAAAAAAAAAAAAACAGAAATGAAGGAGTCACTTATCTTCCCAAGTTCACCAGTGATCCATGTATGTATGACTGAGTAAATTATCTGTTCATTTGGTGTTTACATTATTGTACTCTCAAAGAGAGAGAGAAATTCATTTTCTTGAAATTCAATAATATAGCCAACATATTATGTTTCAAATATTGTGCATTTTGAAAATATAAAAAAGACATTTTAAATCAGCACAATGTTCTCAATCCTGCCTTCTATGTAGATACACACAAATACACACAATATGCACATACAGTCCTGCTTGCTCAACCCCATTTCCTCATGCCAAAGTCAATTCACAAAGCAATCCCTTCACTAGATATATGCTAAAGACCAGGAACAATGAAAGTAAAAAATGTACTCCAGTGGCTTCTATTATTAAACAACTTTCCAGAGCACATACTTGTTATCACATCAAAACAGAGATAAGCATAATCCCTGAAAAGAACAGGGTGTGATAACTAATGGTACCTTCCAGAACTAGGCCCATGTAAATATAGCTCCTCTTACATAGGCATCCTGCACCAGTCTCCTAGAAAGGCTAAACAGGTCTTGTTGGTGTGAAGGGATGGCAATTTTTTAAAGATAAAGAACAGAAGATAAAGCCCCTGTTAACTTATGTGATTAACAAAAACAAAACTAAAAACACTATTCTCAACCTAAATAAGCATCATTTCATTATTAAAAATTATACTGTGCCTTTCTATACTATAACAAAGCAGGATAAAAATTATCTAGGATTTCTCAGTATTGATTTTCAAAATAAGAATGAGTTCTATGTACAGTTAAATTCCTTTTACTACCTTCTGAAGGCTCATGACAGCATTTACGGATGCAATCAGAAGCACACACAAATCCAAATATGAAGCCCTGAAATGGCATTCATGTACAAAGCTCTTCACAGTTTGTAACACATGTTTACTGACAGTATCTTGCTTTAGCCCCCAGGAGCTCTATGAGAGATTACCACCATCTTCATTTTACCAATGATAAAGCTGTAGTACAGAGATGCTAAATATCTTGCCTGAGATCACTCCTTTGGACTCTGTTGCCTCCTTCCAAACTCAGGAAGAATAAAAAAAATTCCACTTACGCTCAGATTTACTATATAATCCAGGCTTTTCCAATGTGAATGCTGAACGTCATGCCCTTTCCAAGTTCTACAGCAACAGTTCTTACCCTTTACATTATCATAACCTTTTGCAAAATCTAATGAAAGCTAGGAATCCTTACCCCATAAAAAGGACAAAAGTGAATGTTCATAGCAACATTATGCATAATAGCCAAAGAGTGGAAACCACCTAAACGTCCATCAACTGATGAATGGATAAACAAATTGTGGTATATCTGTGTAATGGACTGTCATTCAGCCATAAAACAAAATAATATACTGATACAACATGGATGGACCTTGAAAACATTACACTACATAAAACAAGCTACAAAAAGACATGTTATATGATATGAAATGTTCAGAATAGGCAAAGCAAAAGAGAAGAGTGATTGCCTTGGGCTTTGGGTGAACTGAGAAAAATAGGGAGCAACTGCTAACAGGTAAAGGGTCTCTAGCTGGGGAAAGGAAAATGTTCTAAAACTGATTTTGGTAATGTTTACATAGCTGTGGGCATAGCCAAAACCACTGAATTGTATACTTCAAATGCTTGTATGATATATGAATTATATCTCAATAAAGATGCTATTAAAAAAAACATTAAAGGCGGTGCCTATAGATTAGTGGGTAGGGCGCCGGCTGGCAGGTTTGAACCCAACTTGGGCCTGCTAAACAACAATGACAACTACAACAAAGAAATAGCCAGGTATTGTAGCAGGAGCCTGTAGTCCCAGCTACTAGGGAGGCTGAGGCAAGAGAACCGCTTAAGCCCAAGAGTTTGAGGTTGCTGTGAGCTGTGATGTCACAGCACTCTACGGAGGGTGACATAGTGAGACTCTGTCTCACACACACAAAAACAAACATTAAAAATGCACAAATAAAATTTCCCAGAAAAATTTTTGTTGTTGTTGTTGTTGAGACAGAGTCTCACTCTGTCACTCTGGGTAGAGTGCCCTAGCTTCAAAGCTCACAGCAACCTCAAACTCTTGGGCTCATCAATCCTCTTGCCTCAGCCTCCAGAGTAGCTAGGACTACAGGCACCCACCACAAGTCCAGCTAGTTTTTCTACTTTTAGTAGAGAGGTAGCCTCTGTTTTATTTTTAATTTCAAGTTGATATGAGGGTACAAATGTTTAAGTTACATTGTTTTCAATTCTAAGGCAAAGTTCAAGTTGGAGTATTGCTCTTGTTGGCTGGTCTCAAACTCCAGAGCTCAGGCAATCCACCCTCTTCTGCCTCCCGGACAATTTCTCAGCGTTCATTAAAGCGCTGAAAATATCAAACAGGTGCAGTGGGGTCCGAGACCCAGCTTAGTAATCGCCATTCTACATGAACAAGAATCATCACATTTTGTTTTTCAGAAAAGTTTTTTTTCAGCTGTCCCCACCACAACTAACAAGCCTATGCCTATTTTTTAAAATTCCTACTTCACTGATTATAGTGGTCACATAACCACAGCAGTTTTCAATATTGATTCATTAAAAACAAATAGTGTAATTTCACCAATATTAGTTTTAAGAGCTAGAAAAAACACATAATAATTGAGTGCCTGTTATTTGAAAGGCATTGATGTAATTCAAAATGTAATGAATGTATTATATGTTAACAAGACTGATTACAGTAATGTGTGGGTGCACATAGAAGAGAGAAAAACTGCAGGAAGGGAAACAAATTAGGACTATAACAACAGTATAATGGAAAAAGTTACTCCAGTCTTATTTAAGGAGTGGCATCTTGTCATTCAGCAGCCGTTTTTAAAAGATCAAGGTATGCCCCACCACTGAAAAATGGATGTTGCAACATGCTGTAGCTACTCATTTAAAGTGCTTGGTGTCCTAGGCACGGTGGCTCACGCCTGTAATCCCAGAGCTTAGGGAAACCGAGGGGGCCTGGAGACCTTGAACAACATTGCAATACCCTGACTCTACAAAAAATAAAGTGCCGTCAATAAAGAAAATAATGTTATGTATTTCCCTCAAGAAAACCCATCTACAATGTGGGTTTAGAAATTTCAAAATAGCATTTTAAGATAAATGTCTGGCTACATTGGTTTGTGAGATTTGGAGGGGCCAAAGTCCCCTTTAGGCTCCCTTTGATCCATTAACTCTGTTAAGTTTACAGTAAAACAATCTTGGTAAGAGATGGATGATAAGCTTTCACGTGACAAGTAAACCTGAACTCTGAGACTAAAAAAAACTTCAGACAAAAGGACATATTTGCAGTAGCAAACACTACAGGGTCAAAGGAGCACAACAGAATTTCCATGAAATTGATTTTTATTTGTAAGCCTGAGGTGATTGGTGATAGGTCACAACCTTGGGTTAGTAACCATTTCTAGGTTATAGGTTTATCATGGAGACAGGCAATGAACAGATAGCACAAAACCTTTTTCTGGCCTGGAATGGCCAAGGATATGTCATGTTTCAGAGAGACAAAGAGGCCGTGGGCTACCTAAAAGCCTTCCTGCCTACATAAACACAGGGATTAGGAGAAGGGCCCGAGTCATATGACACCCTAAACACACACACACACACACATGCACACCTCAAAGAAAAGGCCCTGCCCCAATCTCCAAAGGCAAGTTTGACAAGCCCAAGAACACTACCCCTTAGCCCTTTCACTTCCAGTCCCCGCCCACTCCACTCCAGAAAGACCCTCCACTTTCCTTTACCCTTCCGCTCTCCGCTTACTTGTCCCGGATGATGGTCTGCAACTCCCGGATCTGATCATTCATGGGTAGCAGTTTAAGCTGTGTCCCAATCTGCCTGGAGAGTTCGCAGTCCCCTAGGAGGAAGTCATTGGCGGGTGCTTCATAGGTGCTACCATCACCAATACCACTGTTGTTTTCAGAGTTGAGGCTAGCGCCTCCGCAGGCCTCAGGGTCCCGCTCCGAGGCTGGCACGCTAGAAGGGGTGTGCCCTGTGCGGAGAGTCAGGTTGGCCATGGAGGCGCTGTTTACCCCGGCATGGTTCGGGATCGGGTCGCCAGGTCGCAGGGACTCCGGGTTTGGGGTTGAGGCAGAGTTTACTTGCTGGTTGTGACAGGGTATGGAATCCAAACCCCGCAATTCCGTGGCCATATTCTAGGCCCCGGAAAGTTCCCGCTGCTACAAAACTCGAAGGATAAAAAAGAGGGGAGGAAGGGGCGGATGCTCACGAGCTCTTCCGGCGGATGCTCACGAGCTCTTCCGGTCGGTTGTTAGCGCCTCCTCAGAACCACTAACCTCCCCGCCCTCTCCCCGCTTGGGCTGCTGTTGGTTGGTTGCTTTTCTCAGGCTGCTCGCGGCTGACGTACCCATTCCTAGGCATCCTATTGGCTTCATTCCCCGCCACTCTACAGAGAGGGAGAGAGAGAGAGAGAGAGAGAGAGAGAGAGAGAGAGAGATGACCCTTTGAGTCACCTCGGCTGTACGGATTTTCACCTGTAGCCAGGCGTATATGGTGAAGCAAGGGGTGACTGGTTAAATAGTCTTCTGGGAGGACACCTAAAGCTCGAGCATTCAGAACTGTGAGTGATTGGTAGAGACAGGAGAACCGGGAGTGACTGTTGTTAACAAATGATTAGATACCTAAGACCTATGTTTTCAGACTTTGTAATTTTGCAGACAAATTATACCTCAGTAACCGCAAATTCAGTTAGCTAGTCTGTTAATCGGAGGAGGAAGTAAAAATGCCTAGTAGGCTGCTAAAGAGCTTATCCTCTACTATCCTTTACTAGACTGTTTGACAAACTGCAGCTTCTCAAGTGTGCCTGACCACTAAAGCTTTTCTTCATTGGTTGGTCCTTACAGCGAACAGGTAACCATGGGCATTCTGAAAGCATTTCCTATCCACGCTGTTTTTTTAGTATGTGGGCTCACTATTATGGCCTGAGGTGAGAGTGTTTAGAGCGGTACTTTTCAAACTGGTGTGTATCAGAAAACTGTAGAGCTTGTTAAAATGCAGATTTTCATGGCTCACTTTAAGATTTGGATTCAGTAGATCTGAGATTGGACCCAAGAATCTTTGTTTTTAACAAGTAACCCAGCAATTCTGATATTCATAAATAGTGCTCTTTGAGAAAGAGTGACTTACAGGCTCTCTTTTAAAAGAACTATGACATGAACAACAGAGACCTGCTAATTCTGTTAATTGCTAATTACTGAGCAATATTAAAGAAGTCCCTTCCCCTCTCTGGACTTGACTTTCTCCATCTATAAAGTAAGATGCCTTAACTATTTGACCCCTAAACGTTCTTCCAATTTTGACATTCTGTAATTCAACTACTATTTTGCCTCCTGAAAAGCCTGAAATTCTTAAAATTTCTTCTTCCATGCAGGAACGTAACTAACACATGCAGAGATTCAGAAAAATATGAGTAGCAAATAACAGGAATATGTAGGCCTTTGGGAGGACTTGAATGAATCAGTCTTTCTCTTTCCCAATTTTTGTTTGTTTGTTTTGGTATTAGGATTAGTGGTATTTTTCTATCTTTGTTTCTCTGTTTGTGCCTCAGTACATGGTCAGTACACTATTAGCCGTAATTATAATGTAGCGTTTAAATTCAATTGAGGAGAATTGTAATCTCACTCACTTTTGAAAACCTCTGCATTTTTCCACCTAGCACACAATGCAAATCAAAGAGTCTCTGGGATGAAAAGCTGCATCTTGGGAGGCACCTGTGGCTCAAAGGAGTAAGGCGCCGGCCCCATATGCCGGAGGTGGTGGGTTCAAACCCAGCCCTGGCCAAAAATTGCAAAAAAAAAAAAAAAAAAAAGAAAAGCTGCATCTTCCAACTTGACATGGGCAGGAACGGACATGGAATGGCTACTTTGCTAATGAATGCTCTTAGAGATAACACTGAAATACAGTATTGTATCATTAGCAGTAATTTAAATGCAGTAGTGAATTTAAAATGGTATCATTAGACATCCCAGGACCAAAACTGCACTGTACTTTCATTCAGTGTCTTATCAGACAAGTGGCCTTATTGTGAATACCATGGAATATGAATTAGAGCCAGTCTGTCTTGTGTTTTCACTCTCATAGGAACCATCCATGCGTAGACTTACCTATATTAACCAGTAAGCATTAGCATGTCTATCCAGCCAGTTTAATTATTTAAGGGTCTATTAAAGTAAAATTCATTAATGATTAACCATAGTAACATCTTAAGTTTGGTGTTTTATAATTTGCACAATTTCATTTACATTCTCTTATTTCTCAAAAACAGCTTGAGGATTATCAATCCTCATTTACAGACAATATCTGTGTAATTCTTTTTCCTAAAGTGACTTGCCCACGGTCACACATCCAAAAACATAGCAGAGCCAAGACAGGAACCCTAGCTTTGTTTTGTTGAGATAAAGTCTCCCTGGGTTACCTGAGCTAGAGTACAGCCATTGAGCCTAGCGTAGGAACCTTCCTCTTCCAACTCTAAGTCCCTCTTACAATTGTGTCTTGCCCCCAAAAGGTATGGGACACCCCAAGACCCCACCCCCTCCCTCCTTCCCTGTCTCTGCTCTTCCTTTCCCCACCCCTCACTCATTCATTCTCTCTCTGCTCTCCCCTTCCCTTTTTACCATTTGACCATTTTTAAGTGTGCGATTCAATAGCCTTGTGT
>CAUYRH010140993.1:0-14959 GCA_963574655.1 Perodicticus potto
TGAGAAAGTCTCTTGAATGTTATCACAATCAGGTCGATGAAAATATCTTTGATTGTATCTGAAGCCCGTACACTGTACCCCATGACTGAATTATTGTACACAGATATGATTTAATAAAAAAGAAAAGATAAAAAAAAAAAAAAGAAAAAGAAAATAAAAATGTCAGGATTGGCAGTGGTTTATTAGGTCCCACTGATAACTACAAAGTATAATACTTTGGGTATTTTCCCAACATGAGCTCTCCCAGAACAGGCAGAAAAGGTCTTATCAGAGAATCCCCAGAATTCAGCCCGAACATCTATTATGTTTGTCTTCTCAGAACTCCACTAAGATACATGGAACATAAACCTTTCAACCATGACCTGCTGCTTACTGGGGGCCCAGCACCTACCGGGCCCAGAGACCTCCTCACTCAGCTAGGCTGCTGGAATCAAGGAAGTCTGTCTGCAGGTTCAGTTCTCTCCAGTCCTCTAGGTTCTAAGAACCAATCCTGGAAGCATGGTGGGTGGTCCTTCCTATCAACTGGGCTTAGGTTGGCGTGCACTGCATTTAAAGAGCCAAAATGATATCCAGGCCCCATGTAGAGTCACTGTTCTGTGTTATTCACCCAATAAAGTTAGCACTGTGCTTGACCTACAGATTATAAAATAACCTGGGACAATCACCTTAGAAATGCCTTAGGCTTTCCCATTCATTCACTCCAACATCCTTTCTCCCTCTCTCTATCTCTTTTTCATTTCCTCATTCCCCCTTCTTTTCACCCTACCTTCTTTCTTCCTCTCCTCCTTCCTTCTTTTCTAATACTTCTTGAGCCCTTACTTTCATAAGCCAGGCACTGTGCTAGGTGCAAGGGAAACAGTGAGAGTGAAATTGACATGATCTTGCTCTCATGATAAATCATTTCTGGATTTAAATGAAGGGGCCCCTTATGTTTACCTGTTGTTTTTCTAATCCATTCTCCTTTTCCCCAAACACATACCTAGACCACATTTCCCAGGATCCCAGAAGTCAGGTACCACCGTGTGACTTGACAGTTTCAGCTAATGGCATGTGGGTAGAAGCAAGGTGTGCTACCCCAGACCTGGCCAATAAAACCTCCACAAAACTCAATGTGCTTTCTCTCTTCCATCACACAGAGCCCTATGAGACAGGAGCTATCAGAGGTCCAGGCCCTAAGGAATAGCAGATTCTTAAGGTTGAAGGAGCCAGAGTCCCTGAATGACTATGTGGATCAGAGCATACCTATCTCCCCACTCACTAAGATCTGGGAGCTATTTGTTATAGCAATGAGCCTGACGAATACTCTGATGAAAACCCGCGTCATGAAATTAAATGACTATATTGTGTTTCTCTGGCAAGGCTCCTAAGGAAGTGATTCTCCTAAGGAAGTTTCTTCTCCAAACTTGGCTCAATTCTTCACGTAAATGGTAAACAATAGGTAACAGCCTAGTGTTGTGTGTGCAGAGCTCAACAAGGGTTTTTTTTTTAAACAAATTGGTATATGACAGAGGCAATATGACAAATCAGTGCAGGAAAGGTGAACTAACTATTCAATAAATGGCACTAGGACATAAGATAGGCCTAGATATAAGAGGAAAATTTTAATTATATTCACACCACAGAAAAATAAACTCCAAGTGGACTGAAATTGAATGAAAAAGCAAAACTTCAGAGCTTTGGAAGCATGAAAGAGTATTTCATTCAAACAGTAGGAATAAACATCTTTTAAAAGGACACAGAAGCACAAACCAAAAGTTAAAGATTGGGAAAAAATTGGTCATATTTAAATAAAAATCTAAGCTTCATAAGCTAAGAGATAAGCAATAGTCTAGAAAGGAACTCAGGAAACTATGGCCATCAGGTATCATCCAGCCAGCTGCCTGCTTTTGCAAATAGTTTTACTAGAATATGGCTACGCCCATTTGTTTTTATGTATTGTCTGAGGTTGCTTTCACAATACGCTGATAGAGCTGAGTAGTTGCAACAGAAACTCTATGGCCCACAACATCTACAGCATTTACTATCTGGCTCTTAACCAAAAAAGAAAAAGAGTTTGCAGACCCCCGACTCCAAGGAAAGTATTTGTAATACGTATAACTGCAAAGATGAATGTGCATGTATTTCACTCACACATATAAGAAGGCATTGTCAGCAAGAGTTAGCAAATAAAAACAACCTGAATGTCGATTAATATGGGACCAGCTAAACAAACTTCAAATGCTTAAATAGTGGAGTATTATACAAAAGGAATGAATTACATTTGCATGTATCAACAAAGATAAATTTCAAATGAAAGTTATAAAAGGGATCATACAACACTATACCATTTTCCACACACATTGCATATACACCACACGTTTGTTTTAGGTACATACATGAGTCATAGAACTTTTCAAACATTCCGGGAAGGATATTAGTGGCCTTCAGTGTAGTACTCTCTCTCAGAAGATTAGGAATAAGATGAAATTGATGAGGTCGGTTTTAACTATTTCTGTGTCTTTAAAAATTTGAAACACATATGATGAAAGGCAGTATGCATTAAATATGAGTGGGGAGTACACTATGCTTTATTACTTCCTATGCTTTTCTCTACATAAAAAATTTCCTAATTTGAATAATAATAATATAAAAATATAAAAAGCCCATATCATTATTACTGAATAAGCCTATTATGTGAATATAGCTACCAAATTACAAGGCAGAGACAAGAGTGTCCCAAAATCTTGGGGGCAGTGCAGCTTTAGAATAAGATACATCCGTGTTTACATACCAGCTGTGCCATTTACTAGCTGTCATTTCAACCCTCCAAACTTCTTTTTCCTAAATCTGAGACTAAAGATGATATTCATCTCTTGAGTTTGACATGAGAATTAAATGAGATAATCTGTATAAAGTACTTTCCATGATGCAGATTTACATAATAATTGCTCAATAAATGGTAGCTAGTGTAATTACTGTTTTTTTTTTGTTTTTTTCCTTCTTTTTTTGTTGAGCAATAATAATAATAATGATGATGATGAAAAAAAGTAATATTCACATTGTCAGGTAAGAGTATGTCTATTATTGAATGCTTTGACTCTGAGGTTCAGTACGGAGTCATCAGTTAACTTCTTATTTTTTTCCAAAGTCTCAAAAAATAGACAACTACTATTTATCAATACAAATAAAAGATAATTTCAAAAAACAGATCATGCCAAATCCTATAGACAATGGAAAAAGAAGAAACACTTCAAAATCATTCTACTTCATCTGGATACACCCATATTAAAGTTGGAAAAAATATACTATTATAAAGGGAAATTACAAACATATTTCACTTATAAATAAGGATGCAATATTCTAAATAACATATTAACAAGTTGAATTAAAAATTAATGTTCAAGTAATATATTTTGGTCAAAATTAAATCCAATTTATGTGAGAATTAGTCACTATTTTCTTTTTTTTTTTCTTTTAGACAGAGTCTCACTTTGTCATCCAGGGTAGAATGCTGTGTCGTCATACCTCACAGCAATGTAACACTCTTGGGCTCAAGTGATTATCTTGCCTCAGCCTCCTGAGTAGGTGGAAATACAGGCACCCCAAACAATGCCTGGCTATTTTTTTTTTCAGAAATGGAGTCTTGCTCTAGCTCAAGCGGGTCTCAAACTCATGAGCTCAGGCAATCCACCCACCTCAGCCTCCCAGAGTGCTAGAATTACAGGAGTGAGCCACCATGCCTAGCCTACTTACTATTTTTGTTATGATAAGTAAAAGGTATTCTGTGAACATAATTTTGTACAATCAATACAAAAAAATGACTAAGACCAGCAGTAATCAGAAGCCATCCTAAAAGGCAGTAAGTCTGTCAAAATAGGTAAGAAAGGTTTGGCTAGATTTTTTGAAAATGCGGCCTATGAGAAGCAATGCATAAGTGTGAAGGATTGCATTAGAAAGCATATCCTTGGAGCATGAATTATCTCAGCTGACCCTCAGGGAGGCATGTCTTGGAGAAATGCAATGAGTGTCCTTTTTGGGGCACATGCAATCTGATCATTACAAAGGAAATGCTAGACTCTCTAGAATCTAGATATTCATCTCTCCTAGGTTCCCTCTGCTTAAATTCAATGGTCAAGTAATCTTTTAATAAAACTACTATACTATCAGTAACTTCCACAGTGCATGGCACTCTACATTATGTCATGTAATCCTCACTACAATTCTGAAAGGTAAACTGAGCTTCCAATAAACAAAGTAAGATCACCTAAAGTGGCACCCTGTAAGTGGGAAGGCTGAGTTGCCAACCTGTGTTTAACTCAACCCTTGCCCACTTGAACAAATCATGCTCATTACACCACATTATGCTAACTGCTCTTTAATCAGGGTAATAACGGGCTTCTCTTTTGGGGAGAAAAATGTGGGGCCCAGCTAACATGAGTCTCTATAGATCACCACGTAATTGCATTTAGTACTCCTAACAATTTATAGCTCACGTGACTCCAGTCACTAATACATCTAATCTCTGATTCTGCAGCGGAGCACAACACTCTGTAATGTGCCCTCACTTTGGGGGTGCTGTTGGGTGGCTACTCAGTCTCCCCCTCTTCCCTCTTTCCCATTCTGATAACACTATCTTTTCTCTGCTCAATTTCAAAATATTTACTGTATAATTAATGCAACATGGTCCACACAGAAGAAGCTGGTCTCAGAGGGAATACGATGGACAATTAATTACATGATGCCATTGCTTAGCTCAACAAAGAATGGCACCCCCCCATCCCCACCCCCAAACACTGCTGGCTCACACTGACAGACTTGGCAGGAGCCTGACTCAGCAAACCAAAGAGGAGCTGGCATAAATTATTTGGCACAAGAATTTAACAGGAGCCTCTAATTTCTCCTTCAACAGATTCATAGTACTGCTACAGCCAAAGTAAAAGCAGAAAGGTCCAGTTCTGATATAGGCAATTTCTGTTAGCTGAGGTGTTAAACAAAGGAGATTTTTTTCCTTTTTTATAGCCTTACATTTATTTATTCTTTTTTTTTTTTTTTTTAAGACAGAGCCTCAAGCTGTCACCCTGGTTAGAATGCCATGGCATCATAGCTCACAGCAACCTCCAATTCCTGGGCCCAAGCGAGTCTCCTGCCTCCGCCTCCCAAGGAGCTGGGACTACAGGCACCCTCTACAATGCCCAGCCATTTTTTGGTTGCAGCCATCATTGTTGTTTGGCAGGCCTGGGCTGGATTAGAACACGCCAGCTCAGGTATACGTGGCTGGTGCCTTAGCCCGCTGAGCCACAGGTGCCGAGCCCATTTATTTATTCTTTACCCTGATACCATTAAGAAAAGAAAATTCGGACCAATCATTTTTCAGCAGGCTCTCAAGTTAACTTTCCTTCCTATGCATCTGACATTTATTACTAAAAAGCTATATTAATTGCAATATCTTGGACTCTTACCAAAAAGGACTTTAAACCATAATTTTTCAAAATACAAAGTGGAAATGTATTGCAAGACGTCTAGGGGGGATGAGTGTCAATAAATGTCAGCTGCTCAATCAGGAACAATCATGTAAAGATCTATTAATTTACTTCAATAAGATCCTTTCTTGGAAAACTCATTCAGAGATAAAAAGTGTCAAAAATGATCATTCACACTATAGACACTATCCAGAAAGTCTGCAAGAAAATGAATGGGTAGCAAATGATTGCTGTGCTAAACCTTTATTCTAAGGAGGCAGTGCCCTAAATTTCCCATGGAACAGAAAAATTGTGCTGAGGAAGTACACAGATCTCTAACTTAGAAATGAGTGGCTTTGTCCAGGCACAGTGGCTAATGCCTGTAATCCTATCACTCTGGGTGGTTGAGGTGGGTGCATTGCTTGTGCTCAGGAGTTCGAGACCAGCCTGAGCAAAAGTGAGATCCCATCTCTACTAAATATAGCAAAAATAGCCAGGCAATGCAGCTGGTGCCTGTAGTCCCAGCTACTTGGGAGGCTGAGGCAGGAGAATCACTTAAGCCCGGGAGTTTGAGGTTGCTGTGTGCAGTGATGATGCCACTGCACTCTAGCCAGGACAGCAGAGACAGACCCTGTCTCAAAAACAAACAAAATGAAATGATACAGGATAGTACCAAGAGTCATTTTCAGCATACCCCACAATGTTCTGGCATCCCTCACCTGTGCAGAGCCTGGATTCCTTTAACCAGAGCCATGTTTCTACATGTTACCAAATATCTTTAAAAGCTGAAAAGACCCTCCCCCAAACTCTCAGATTAGAGTGGTATTATAGAACTGTAACAGCGCATGAGCAATTTTTGTGCTGATTTCACATTATCCTCTTTTGGCAGAACTTGTGGGCCCTTTTGAAGCAGGGACTGGCCTGGAAATGTGGATAAAACTCTCTGGGGACAAACCAGCTATTCTGCACAGTAGGTGGGAAGCATCCTTGGTGTTACAGAGCAGAAACAATAAATGTAAGAATTCCTGGCAAACTACACCAGCGTTCTAAAGTTCTTATGTCTAAAATTTTGCCTGTCTGGAAATCTGCTCCTTAACGGGCTCTTGGCTATAACAGAAGTCACCTGGCACAGGACTCTGCCGAAGTATCATTTGTCTCTGCCGCCAGTCCAGCCTCTCTCCTCGTCTCCATTCTCACCTCTCCAACTTCTGCCAACCAGCTCCCCCCGCCCCAACCACCCAGTTTTACTTCCAATTAAGTGCACTGAATTAAGTGTTTCTTTTCCCAAACAAATAAATTTACAAATAACGACCCTCTGCTCCAACTCAAGGGGAGACATTAAGGTGATACTGTTGGGACCTGCATCCTCTATCCTCTTTTTACAACCTTGAAGTTATCCCCAAATTCTCACTCTGCTCATATCCAGTGAATGCAAAAGGCTAGGTTTTCCTTTGTAACTTCCCCTCTACCCGACATTCACCCTGACTCCCAATTTGAAAGTCATCCTACATTCACTTTGGAGGATGAGGTAATATATTATATTGCTCTTTGTTATTCCTATTAGTGGACTCCACTGCTAAGAATGAGGCAGGAGAATATTTTTGGTGTGGTGGTGGTAAGATGGAAGGAGGATATTTTTGACATAATCTAATCTGATTCACTTTTATCCTTGCATTCCTATCTGCCCAAAGCTCTCCACCTTTTGAAACTAGAGCATCTATATCCCCCTTTGCAACAAGGATAGACACAGCCTTGAACAAAGACGTAATTGCTAATCCCTGAAGTTTAAATTAGTGTTTTCTAAATCCCTGTTTTACATGCTTGCCTGAAAACAAAGGTTTCCAATAATAACTATTGGGCTTTGTTCAAAGAAAAATAAAATTATATTTGTGGATTCCAAGGAGGCAGAGTTTGGTGGACTGACCACAGAGGACAAGCATCAGGACAGACCTCTTGTCCTCTTGCCTTGTTTCCCATGTGGAAATCTGGGAGGACATCACCTCTCGGGGTACCTTCTGTCAACAGAAGGCAGAGAGGCATGTAGGCTCTGAAAGAGCTCCCTTGTCTACACCCAGAGAGAGGTGAACCAGGACCTCATGTATGGCCCAGCAGGGTAATAAAAGTGCAAAGGGATCCGAGGACTATTAGAAGGCCTGGTCAGGACAAGGAAGCCCCAGAGTGGCTAAAAACCAAGGTGGAGACTGTCATCAACCGCACAGTTAGATGCAGTTCAGAGGCCAGGTGAGAGTCAACCACTGTCAGTTAGCGCCAAGAAGGAAGGAAGGCAGACAGCCCAAAGCCACACTGGGATGGGAAGGGCATCTCTGAGGAGGTCAGCGTGTACTGTTAGTTCTGTGTGGCACTGTCATCAATACCCTCCTGGTCCCATGAGACCTCCTGGGGCCAAGAGGGAACAGAGAACCCCAAGTGGAGAATAGCCCTGAACCTTGAACTACATCTGAGCTTGGATCTGTGAAATAATTATCCCCCAAAGATTGTTTTTCAACTAGACAAGAGAGTGAAAATACAAGTATACATGAAGGTATATACATTTATATCTATCATCTTTGAAAACAAGACTTCATAAGTTGTTTTTGGTTATAGAAATTTTTTATGAAAAAGACACAGTTCTGTTCATTTGAGTCATGAATTTAAAACCCTCTACAAGAGTTGTATTTACCATTCATAATAACTAAACCTGCACCAATACACTATAGCCAAGAGTTATAATCTTGTGATGCAAATAATGAGATTATGCTGTAGGCATGGTTTGTTTGAAACAGAGAACACAACTACGTTGCTCTTTTATTTTTTATTTTATTTGTTGTTTTACTTTTTGAGACAGAGTCTCCTCTGTCACCCTGGGTACAGTTCCACAGCGTCATAGATCACTGCAAACTCAAAGTCTCGGGCTTGAGCAATCCTCTTGCCTCAGCCTCCCAAGTAGCTACTAGCTGTGCACCACTACACTTGGCTAGTTTTTCTATTTTTAGTAGAGATGGGGTCTTGCTCTTGCTCAGGTTGGTCTGGAACTCCTGAGCTCCAGCAATCCACCCCCCTCAGACTCCCCAAGTGCTAAGATTACCATGTTGCTCTTTTAAAACAAGAAAAGAGCAATATTTTCTTAGAGTAACTTATCAAAATTAATATTACCTAGCCTAAATTTTGAGATAATATGTACTTCTACTCTAAACAAAAGACAAAAATTCAGTATTTAATCCAACGTCTTTCTCAATAAACTGTGAATGTTATCAAACCTTTTTAAAAAACCATGAACATATGGCTAAAATGATCCTTTCTAATTCACCCGGAAACAATTCTTATGATCAATATTCTCAGAAGACTGGGAAAAGCTATGGGACTTTCAGTACATTTGTGTTCAAAGTCTCTCCAAATGGAGAGATCACTCTAAAATGGGAAAGATTCCACCATCTGAAGACTCCATATGCATAGGTGGTGCCTGTGGCTCAAGGAGTAGGGCCCCAGCCTCAAATACCAGAGGTGGCGGGTTCAAACCCAGCCCTGGCCAAAAACTGCAAAAAAAAAAAGAAGTCTCCATATGCTTTGTCATCTCTAGTGGGAATTTTGAGTTAATTAATTTAAATGATGGCTTTAATTTGCTTTTCTTATGTTCCATGCTTCTTCTGCCTAACTGAGCTCTCATCCCAGCAGAGACAACTGACACCAGTAATAGCATGAAGGTCGCAGAAAGATGGTGTCAATACCAGTTTGCTAATATGGGGGGAGATTGCAGACCACAACCCACAGGCAAGATATGAGGGAGAAGCCTGAAAAATCAAAGTATTCAAAGATGACCTGCTTCTCCTAAGTAACTCTCTTTCAAAAGGCAGAATCCCTCCTCCCCTGAAAGCAGTATTTTTAAGAATCTGAAATTTTCCATATATTAAAACTAGCTTTGTCATCCTTGTACATCCTTATTTCAGTGAACATTCACTGAGTCCCATCATGTGCCGGGTACTGTTCTAGTGTAGATGTGGCTATGAATAAGACAAAGGAAGTCACTGTTCTCACAGGGCTTTAATTTTAGATAAATAAGTAAATGTACTCCAGAAATTTCAGATATTAATGAGTGCTATGTAGAAAATAAACAGGGTAATGTGATAGAGTGATGGGGTATTGACAGCACAGGCCTCTTAGACAAGGTGACATTGGAAATGGGACTCGGATGACTAGGAGGGAGTCACAGGAAGATCTGGGGGCAGATCATCCCAAGAAGCATGGAGTGCAGGTGCCAAGTCCCTGCAGGGGTGTGGGGAGAGAGCCCAGCATGCCAGAGTGCTGTGAGAAAGGAAGAAGGTAGTATGGGTCCAGTGTGACCAATCCTGGGTGGCACAGGTGGCTACATGAGTGTGCTAGGACCACTGGAACAAAATACCACAGACAGGAGGCTTCAACAACAGAAATTTATTTTCTCACAGTTCTGGAGGCTGGAAGTTCAAAATTAAAGTGCCAGAAGGGCTGGTTTCTTCTGAGGCCTCTCTCCATGGCTGGCTCTTGACACGGCCATCCTTCTATGTGCACTTGTCCCTCGTATCTCTCTGTATGCTCCTCTTCTTATAAGGATGACAGTATGCCTGGATTGAGACCCACCCTAATAGCCTCATTTTAACTCAAAGGCCTTATCTCCAACTACAGCCACATCCTGAGGTACTAGAACTTAGGGCTTACACATAGGAATTCCAGGACACAATTCAGTCCATAATATAGGTCATAGAAACAAAGAGAACCTTGGATATTTTCCTAAGCTTAACAGGAAGGCCACAGAGGGCCTGCAGCACAGCTGTTCATAAAAGGCAACAAGGTAACTGCCAATGGTGGGGGCTGTGGGGAGTACGGGCCATAGAGGGGCTGGCAGGAGTGAAAGCCAGAGGCCAGGGTAAGGTAGCTGCAGGGGTCCACATAAGAGACAATGCGAGTACACCCTAGGGTGGTGGCACAGAGGAGAAAAGAAAAGGACCCATACGGAGCATGTGTGGGAGGAAGACAACACCGGACTTGCAGATAGAATGAACGGGAGTGATGAGAAAAAAATTGCCCATAAGCGTGACTCTAAGCACTTGGCTTAAGTAACTGGGTGGATGACCATGTCATTCACTGAGATGGAAACAGATTTTACTATATGATAGACATAAAAGAGAGACATGACATCAACATACGATGCTAGGTTCATCCCTTACAAGTCTAGAAAAAAGGATGGTGGAGGTTGAAGGCAAAGCTGAGTGCACGGTTAGAAAGCAGATCAGCAATTGTACCACCTAAGTCCGAGGGCCAGACTAAGGAGGGTAGGGAGCACAGCACTTTTCTAATTAGTTCAAAAAATTTCTTGGTACAGGTTGCATTTTAAGAGCTATTCAAATGATGTACCCATGCCAGAGAATGTCAGATGTCTTCCAAAAACCATTATCTTTCAAAGTAATAGAATTTTTAGCTGAGCTTATGTCTATTCACTACATTTCCAGTCCTTCCCTAAAGCAAGGGGTGGCCACATGGGTGCTTTTCTGGCTAATGGAGGTAGCATATGAAAACCTCCTGGAAATCTACATTAACGAACAGCAGGTCTGTGCCCTTCGCACATCATCCAACCTTTCTCTTCTCTATCTTGCCCCCTAAAATTGAAATATGATGGCCGGAACTCTGGTTACCTCTCAGAATGTAAGACTCAGGACCACTAATGGTGGAAAAGTGAGAAATTGGAGGCTCTAGGTCCTTAGGACTTTGTGACCTTTAAGTAAGAGAGAAATACACTTATATCTTGCTTAAGCCACTTTATTTTGGGTTTCTGCTACCTAATACTGAACTAAATCCAAGATGGTACAATTGGCTAGGGATAATTGGCACGTTGTAGGAGAGATAATTACACAATGTTTCAGGCATCCTTTTAACTCAGTGATAAACTCATTTCTAACAGATCTCTCCCAGTCCCATTGTGTAAGAGAGTCATAAAGTCTGTGTCAGTCTCCTAAAATGAAATCATGCTCATCAAATGGATAGGTAAAATTCTAACAGCAGAAGTACTTAGATTAAAGAGGGGCAGAGCTCCAAGGACCACTGTTTGACAATTACTCCCTAAATAACAGTATTGCCATTAGCCAACCATTAGCTTTTAGGACTACCAGCTAGAGACCAGTTGAAGGTCTTCCTCAGCCTTTTTAGGGATTTGAATCAATAGCAAATATTTGTAGGCTGAAGACAAGCTGCAGAGGTAGAAAGCCATTGATGCAGTGTGTCCCCCCTGAGGGTACATGTGAGAGAGTAGAGACAGAAGTAGCAGAGGTCAGGGGGTGGCTATCCTAGGCACCCAGTATCCTCAGTGGAGCGGGGCCTGCAGGCCACACCTTCATCTGCCAAGCATTTCTTTCTATTAAGGAAGAAAGGAAAACTAAGCCCATGCATATATGGTCAAAAAGGGTACCAAGATACTCAAGAGGGGTAAAATAGTCTCTTCAACAAATGGTATTATAACTGAATGTCCATATACAAAAAAATGAAGTTGGATTCTTTCCTCACACCATTTACAAATATTAACTCAAAATGGACCAAAGACTTAAAACCATAAAACTCTTAGAAGGGAACATAAGTATAAATCTTTACGACCAAAGACATGGCAATGATTTCTTAAACATGATACCAAATGCACACACAGCAAAAGAAAAATAACAAATAAATTACTCATTAAAAGGTAAAACCTTTGTACTTTAAAGACTGGGAGGAAATATTGTGAAACATATGTCTGGATATATAAAGAGTGTTTATACCTTAAAAATAAAAAAAGAGTCAGGTGTGGTGGCTCACACCTGTAATCCCAGCACTCTGGGAGGCCAAGGCAGGTAGATTGCCTGAGCTTATGAGTTTGAGACCAGCCTGAGCATGAGAAAGACCCCATTTCTAAACACAGACAGGTGCTATGGTAAATATCTGTAGTCCCAGCTATTCAGGAGGCTGAGGCAAGAGAATTGTTTGAGCCCAAGAGTTTGAGGTTGCTATGAGCTGTGATGCCACAGCACTCTACCGAGGGAGACAAGGTGAAACTCTGTCTCTAAAAAATAAAAAAATAAAATAAAATAAAATGACAAACATCCCAATTTAAAGATGGGCAAAGCATCTGAATAGACATGAAAAGATGCTCGACATCATCAGCTATTAAGAAAAAACAAAATACAACCACAGTGAGATGCTACTTCACTCCCTACTAAGTTGACTAAACTTAAAAAGATGGACAGTAACAAATGCAGACAAGGATGTGGAAAAATTGGAACCTCTCCTCTTCCCTGAAGCGGCCTGAGGTGATCTATGAAAATGGTCCACTGTTCACTTGACACAGAAAATGCCACAAGCCATGCAAGTCAAGAGGTTTAAATCTTCATGTTCGCTCTAAGAACATACGTGAAAGCACCAAGTATTTGAAAGATGTCACTTTAAAGAAAGAATATGTACCATTCTGACATTACAACTGCGGAACCCGAAATATGCCCAGGGCAAACAGTGGAGCTGGACACGGGGTTGGAGGCCCCCAAAGAATGTTGAATTTTTGCTGCACATGCTTAAAATTGCAGAGAGAATGCTGAACTTAAGGGTTTAGGTGCAGATTCTCTGGTCACTGAGCATATCCAGGTGAACAAAGCACCCAAGACACATCCTTGAACTTACAGAGCTCATGGTCAGATCAACCCATATGTGAGCTCCCCTGTCACGTTGAGATGACCCTTACTGATAAGAAACGAACTGTTGCAAAACGAGAAGAGAAGACTGCACAGAAGCAAAGACATCCCAGAAGAAACTGAAAGAAACAAAAACTTAAGGCTTGGGAATAGATACAACATAAAATAAATGCAAATTAGCAGTTAAAAAAAAAAATTCAGAACACTTCCTGCCAAATGGTACAGTTGCTGTGTAAAACAATTTTACAGTTCCTCAGAAAGGTAATCCGTGGAGTTAGCATACGAGCCAACAACTTCTATTCCTATGTATGAAGGCAGTCTACAAAGTATCCAGCCATGTATATCTCTATTTTTCATACTACATAGCCTCTGTTGAATGAAGTATGGAGGTTTCCCAAAGAACTAAAAGTAGACCTTCCATTTGATCCCCAAATCCCATTGCTAGATATCTACCCAGAAGGAAACAAATCATTTTACCACAAGGACATTTGGATCCTGCATATTTCTAAGAAAGGCCTACTATAAGGACAGGCCATTGGAGGGCTCCTAAAAGCTACTCTCTGAGCCCTTAGAATACTTTCCTGATAGAGGGTTTTAGCGTGCCTGAGGACATCAGCATGCTGTACCAATGTGAGCAGATAAGTTCATCCTAGCAATGTAATCTATGGTGATGTCTGTTTTTGCTGGGAGTAGGTGTGTGGGGGCAGGAGTCTGAGAACCTGAGGTCTCTCACATGGGTGCTGCTTGCCTGCATGACTAGCATCAATAAAACCCTTGACACCAAGGCTTAGGTGTGCTTCCTTGGCCAAGCCATACTTCACAAGTACTGTCACACATCATTGCTGGCAGAATTAGGCACATCCCTGTGCAACTCCACGGGGAGTAAAGAGCTGAAGTCATGTGGTGGTTTTTCCTGGACTTCATTCTACGCCACCTTCTCTCTTTGCTATTTTTTATCGGTATCCTTTCATTATACTAAACCATAACTGTGTGCATAAAAGCTTTTTTTTTTTTTTTTGAGACAGAGTCTCACTCTGTTGCCCAGGCTAAGGTGCCATGGTGTACTGAATAGTACTGAATATTACTCCATGATATAGAAATACCACAGTTAGTTAACAACTGAGTTGACAGCAACCTCAAACTCTTGGGCTCACCGATCTTCTTGCCTCCGCCTCCCAAGTAGCTAGGACTACAGGCACCTGCCACAATGCCTAGCTAGTTTTTCTATTTTTAGTAGAGGTGGAGTCTCACTCTTGCTCAGGCTGGTCTCCAACTCCTGAGCTCAAGGGATCCACCCGACTCAGCCTCCCACAGTACTAGGATTATAGTGTGAGCCACCATGCTCAGCCACAATAAAAGCTTTTTTCTTTTTTAAGTATTGTGATTCTTTCTAGAAAACCATCAAGCATGAGGGTGGTCTTCTAACCTAGTCTTAAGGTTCAGTATGCTGGAACATCCAAGGTACTTGATATACAAGTCAATCACATAGATGTAGAAACTGAGTGGGACACTAAGTCTTATGTGGGGAAAGGCAGAACTTGACACAGGGCCATAGGGCCACTGCTGTAACTGCCATCAAGGAGGGCCTGGGCAAATTTACTCACCCAGCCATAACAAGGGGCCAGTGAGGATGCATTCAGCAACCCACTAGTCAGAGAAAAGGAGTCTTTGCTAAAAAGAACAACTTTTTTTTTTTTTGTAGAGACAGAGTCTCACTTTATCGCTCTCGGTAGAGTGCTGTGGCGTCACACAGCTCACAGCAACCTCCAACTCCTGGGCTTAGGCGATTCTCTTGCCTCAGCCTCCCGAGTAGCTGGGACTACAGGCGCCCGCCACAATGCC